>OY720465.1:14791564-14971564 GCA_963082715.1 Harpalus rubripes
ATTAAATACATAATATAGTAAAAAAAAATCTGATGTGGACACCACACGACTTCCTTGTACACAAGACCAATATGAAGTATAGACCCAAGTATAAAACACGTATAAAATTGCACGTATTTGACGTAATTTGACATTAGCATCTATTTTTTATTTTTTTGTTATTTTTTGTCCTAATCCATAGCAAGCTTCATTACAAAAGCCCAAAAATTATATGTTTTAAATATACATATCTCGCTTATACGAAGGGCTAATTTAATAATACTTGATGTGCTAGACACAGAATTTAATTCTCTAAAAATTTTATTTGAAGCATTTATTTCTAAAATCAAAATGAAACCATTTTATTGAAGAAAAACTGTTAACAACTTCAGGTAATATGTCACTTCCGGTTAGCCTGTTTTAACCAAAATCCACTATGTTATTCCATTTGACATAAAAGTCTTATATACCAAATTTGTAAAGTGTTAGATTATATTTTAAGATAGTTTTTCATCAAAATCTATTATAGGCTTCAAATAAAGTACCATTTCTAGAAATTATGTAATGACCAAAAAGGGAGGTGCACAACTAGATGTTATAGCAGTCCTAAATACAAAATTTCAACTTTCTACGGCTTACCGTTTTTGAGTTATGCGAGATACATACGCACGTACGTACGTACGTACAGACGTCACGACGAAATTAGTCAAAATGGATTCAGAGATGGTCAAAATGGATATTTCCGTTGAAATCTCAAAACCGAAATTTTTCGCGATTACAATACTTCCTTTACTTCGTACAAGGAAGTAAAAAAAATGAAAATTGTTAGTTAAAATTATACACTGCGGAGCAGTTTGTCATTTAATAAAATATTGCACGTAACAATAAATAATATACACATACATAATTAATCGATAATAATATCTTCTTCACTGTAGCTGTCCATATCACTGTTGTCACTTGAGTCCTGAATATTTATAATAAAATCTTTTGTAACATTATTAACATTAATATATTCATCTTCTATATTAATCACATGACGCACACTATCAGCCCAATTTTCCGGTGTTATATTGTCCATTTCACTTTTTATTAACTCAATAACACTATCACTTACTGTCGGTGATGCATTGTTCCTTCTTACGTTACTTTTTAATTGCCCCCAAATCAATTCTATAGGATTAAAAATACAATAATAAGGGGGCAATCGAAGTACATCATGTCCAAATTGTGTTGCCAAGTTGTCACACACGTATTGTTTTACAGGAGGCTTAATTTTTACAACATCCAATAATTGTTTTTTGCTGTACGATTCCTCGAAGTAGAGATCGTTTTTAATTAAATATTCTTGAATCTCGGCCTTCGTAGAAGAATTTGTCGGTATTTTTACACTTTGCCGCGAATGGTAACTAGCATTATCCATAACAATAACACTATTTTTTGGCAAATTTGGCAATAAATTCTCACTAAACCACTTTTCAAAAATATCTACAGACATATTGTCATGGTAGTCTAACAAAATATTTTTTGTGTTATGGCCAGCTAAAAATCGCGCACCATTTATCCACCCTTGATCACTTCCGGCATGAAGTATAATAAATCGTTTTCCTCGTGCTGGTGGAACATTGACACTACAATCCTTTGAACCGTCTGTCCAACTTTTTGATACTGTGTCGTGACTATCATACCAAGTTTCGTCTAAATATATTATCGGACGTTTTTCAGCACGATATTTCTTTATATCACGTAAAAATTTAAAGCGCCATTCACGTATTCTTCTACTCTCCATTATAGTTTGCCGTTTATTAATTTTTTTAAATCGAAAACCCATATTACGAAGGGTCGAATGCAAAGTAGCCACAGAGCAATTTATATCGCATTTATCATCTTTTAGTCTCTGGTACAATGTACGTACAGACGGCAACGTTTTTTCAGTATACATCGTGTATATTTTACGTCGAATTATATCTTCTTCAAAAGAATTCACTACTCTCGACTTACCCGCGTCACGTCTTTTCTTTCTTGGTCTCAATTCACCACTTATTATATCACGAACAGTATTATACGGCACTTTCGTCATTTCAAATGTTTTGGTTAAGGCCGAATTTTCATCTTCATTATCTTTTAAATAGTTATACACATTTTTAATTATTTCTTTCGCTTCTAGCGGCAAACACGTACGTTTAAGTTTTGCACAGCGATCTTCTTCAACGGGTAAACTATCATTATCATCTTCAAATGGTCGCCACATAGCAAGTGTCTATATAATTGCTCTCAGTACGAAAAGTAAAGAAATACTGATTTTAAAATTTTGAAAACTCATTTATATACGTTTGGTACGTCATTGCTAATCTTATTTTCCCTAATTTTAATCTATGGTCACAGCATGTTTCAACAAATCTTATTTGTTCCTAATTTGTAACAATGGTCAAATACGTAATTTGATTCTGTGAATTCATTAGCTAACAATTTTGAAATTTCGTAATGCATAACAAAGATTAGCAAATTTAAATTTTTCGGAGTCCGACCCTTACGACAGGTAGTGCTACATCCCGCTGTGCCTGGTCTACCACAGGCTTAGTAAGTCAAAGCAATAACGGTAGAATTCTGTACAGACTATACACTGTTGACCTCAGGCGTTATTGTCCTTATAACACCCTTGATATGTTAATTACTATATTGTTGTATTTCTTGATATCTTGAGCTTCTTAAATTATCGTTGTGCCTTAAAAATGAATCCAAGAAGCAAAGTTTGTTTTTTGAAGATCTACGTAGTACAGGACAAAAGTCAACGCAGTGTATTATGCAATAAAACTTAAGTACAATAACAAAAGAAAGTTTTGCATCTGGCTTTTAAATTTTTCATATACTTACTTGCAATTTAGCAGTTTTTTTAATTATTATTACTTATTGTATACGTATATATTTAGATAAAATATTTTTGATTGTTGAAACACGTTTCGAAAAAAATATAATCAAAATTCCAAATATTGTTTTATGTCTGTGGCTCAGAAAGATTTTTAAAATTTAGGTTTATTCGTAGTTTAGAGATTATATTTTTTGACAATTTAGAGATTAGTTAAACAGATTATTTTGACTTTCGATTATTTCGACTTTTTTTGTATATTCGACTAGTCGGCAAAAATCGATATTTTGAAAAATCGAAAGTCGACTTCCATATTTCAAAGTCTACCAGCCCTAATTTTGACCATCCCTGAATCCATTTTGACTAATTTCGTCGTGACGTCTGTACGTACGTACGTATCTCGCATAACTCAAAAACGGTAAGCCGTACAAAGTTGAAATTTTGTATTTAGGACTGCTATAACATCTAGTTGTGCACCTCCGTTTTTGGTCATTACATATTTTCCACAAATGGTACTTTATTTGAAGTCTATAATAGATTTTAATGAAAAACTATTTCAAAATATAATTCAAAGCTTTTGAAATTTGGTATATAAGACTTTTATGTCAATTGGAATAACATAGTAGATTTTGGTTAAAACAGGCTAACCGGAAGTGATATATTACCTGAAGTTCTTAACAGTTTTTCTTGAATAAAATGGTTTCATTTTGATTTTAGAAATAAATGCTTCAAATAGGAGTTTTAGAGAATTAAATTCTGTGTCTAGCACATCAAGTATTATTAAATTACCCCTTTGTATAAGCGAGATATGTAAATTTAAAACATATACTTTTGGTTTTTATAATGAAGCTTGCGATGGATTAGGACAAAAAATAACAAAAAAATAAAAAATAAATGTTAATGTCACGTCAAATACGTGCAATTTTATAATTGGGTCTATATTTCATGTCATGTTCGTCTTGCGTACAAGGAAGTCGTGTGGTGTCCACATCAGATGTTTTATAGTCTGTTTACCGACAGATAAAATCTTGTTCTATCACTATCTTTGACAGTTTTTCTTCGCTTCTATTACAAAATGTCATCTTTCACGGAAACAGTTGAAGATCAGACCTATGTTGATTACGCTTTTTTTTACTTATTTTGGTGAGTACTATATGCCCTTAAAGTTTGGTGCATGAGTTATGATACATTCTCTATAAAAGGTTTATCAGCCATTTTAGTAAATTTATAAAACCAGAAATTTAAAAGGCAGTGTTTATAAGTTAGAGATTTTTGAACTCCTTCCTGTACGACACATTCTGACCATGGTATAACAGATAAGGTTTGACAGAGTTGGTTCGATTAGGTAAGGTTATGTTGTTGATTACAAACTTCGTCACGAACTGACCCGTACCAAAATAATCCTAGACCGACCTTCTTGTGCACAAAAAAAAAAAAACGACAAAATTATCTTCAATATTTTAAACCGTCGTAACTCGTGAACTGATTATACTTAAATTACATTGGCAATTAGCATTAATAAATACTAGCTAGCCTTGTGCTTGTAATACAAGACGTCCTTGCATTTGGAAGGGGTCTAAAACAAATCGAAAATTGAGAATGGTTATTTTTTTGATTGCCCTATATTACCAAGATAAAAAACAAGTATGTATTAATATTTTACCGGTTTCAGGATATTATTCCATTGTTTACATGTATAAAAGTAGGCTGGTAACTAAGTAATAACTGTATCTGTATGGTAACATTAGCTGTATTCTTTTTGACCCAATTGTATTTCAGCTCAGTACATAACTGAGTTGAGTTAAAGTGAGTTGTTATTTTGCAAAAAGAACAAGTTTTAATCCATTTTATCATTTCCTACTTTACCGATAGCATTTGCTGTAACAGCTGTCAAATTTATTAACATTTTTCTAATCTATGATACTGTTTATAAACGAAAAATGGATAATGCTGAAAATATATTACTTGTATGTATCTGTATATGTGAATATAAATTTTGTTGAATTATATAATCTTAAAATGCAAACTAAGTGTTTCAAATCATTTTGAGTTTTGTAAACTGGTAGTGTAGCATCGGAAAGGGGGGAAGTGAGTTTACTCAGAACAACTCAAATCAATTGTGTCAGAAAGAATAACGATTTTCTGAGTTTATCTGAAGTGATCTGAGATGAGCTGAGATTTTGTCCAAAAAGAATACAGCTATTATTACCATACTGATTTGTCAACAACGCTGAAAATGAAAATAAAATAAAATGAAAATATAATGCTCTTCATTAATACATACAGGTAATGTTAGCCTACCGTTCTAAATACGGTCTTCCTTATTCTAAAGTAATAAACATGAGGAATAAAGCATATAATTTGAATATTTATCATATTGACATATGTCAAAATAATTGTTCTGCTCACCATAGCAATCTGAAAGAGAGTTTCAAAAAATATATTTATCAATAATGTTTTAATTTTTTGAAACCGATAAACTATTGAAACAAACCACGGATGTTATTAATCATAACAAGCCTTAGATTACATCTGCGGCAGTTATGATGTACATAACATTCATATAGGTTCATTTTTTTTTAAGAATGCAGTACTGGGAAGATAGGGCTTATTTGACCTTGTTCTCTTATTGGCAGTGGCGTAACTAAAAGTTCGGGGGCCCGCCCGCAAAAAGTTTTTGGGGCCCGTTTTTAATTGTAGCGTTTATCATGAAGAACTACATGCCATAAGAAATTCTGACTAGGCTCACTTTCATCTGGGTTGATAGGTATGTTAAGAAGCAAAATAACCAATATTAGAGACCTGAAAATTTTAGATTAGGCACTTTTATATCCCACCAAAGTCATTGTATGTTGTGGCATTTACTATGAAAATGTGATTGGCCCGTATTTTTTTTTTTTTTTTTTTTGAAAATGAAATTGGTGGCTCTGTCCTCTGGTGAAAGTTACAGGCTTACAGGGAATTGATTCGTACATTTTTGGTGTCCCAAATGAAAGAACTTGGATAGGATATTATACGGTATTTGCAAGATGGGTCAGTATCATACAGTCTAAATAATAGCAATTTTGTGAAAATCATTCTCTTATCGTTATTTAACCCTACGTTTTGGTAATACACATTGACCGCCAGGTATCTTGATTTGACAGCCCCAAACTTCTTTTTATGGGGTTATTTTAAAACAAAACTCTGGATCAGTTGCAGGAAAATATTTGCCAAGAAATTGAAATTCTTCCGGCCGAAATGTGATGGAAAATAAGGAGCGGATAAAGGGCCCCTTAGCCAATAATATTTTTGGAAATTGACATTTAAAAAATAATGGACTAAATTATGTTGCTACAAAAAAATGATTAAATTCAAAATTTCGCAGTAGTACAAAATTATAAATCATGTAAATTGGGGCCCCTCTAGAGCCGGGGGCCCGCCCGCAATGCGGGCCCGTTAGTTACGCCACTGCTTATTGGCTTAAATCGGGGAGATGTTTACACCGCCGATATTTATTTCTCCATCACAACCTTTTCTTTACTCATCTCTCTCTTTTCACATACATTTGTAGTTATTAGTGTAGAATTTGTTGTTATGTAATTAAATGAATATAATACTACGAATAATTTGTAAATATATAATATATATATATATATATATATATATATATATATATATATATATATATATATATATATATATATATATATATATATATATATATATTATAATATAATATAATATTTGTTGTTATGTAATTAAATGTAATTAAATGAATATAATACTACGAATAATTTGTAAATATATATTATAATATAATATAATATAATATACTATAATATAATATAATAATAGAACGTTATTTTATAATACGGCTAATATTATTGTTCGTACGCCGATGCATGTTGAGCTATCAGTTGTCTATATACCATTATATTTGCCATCCATCTTGTAGGAGAAAACCTATTTGAACATATTTTGTGACAAATATCTTGTTTTTTTAAATATTCTTCGTTTTTAATTAAATTTAAATATGAGTAAGGGAGGTAAAGGGATCATGCTAAAAATCACATATAGAGATTTTGGTGAATGACCAGGTTTTAAGGTCCCTAGAATCCAATTTTAACATTTTCACGATGATGTCTGTGTGTATGTGTGTGTGGATCCTCCACTCTAACTCAAATACTATAATTCGCAAAATTTTGAAACCTTGTATTTCGAATCTTTTCTGTAATGGAAAGAGCCCATTAGATTTTGGTGAAAATCGGATAACCGGAAATGGCACTTTACTAGAAGCTTAAAATAGTTTTTCTTCGAAAAATACCTTTAAATATTATTTTTTCGAGATTAACGTTTTTATAAAAATTAAAGAATATTAAATTTTCTATAGATTTGCATTAATATTTATTTTATATATTTTATGGATAAATTTATAAAATTATCTATAATTTAAATCCCAGAGCCTACGCTTTAAAACAAACAAACCGCAGTTATTCAAATGTATGTAACTGACAGATAAATGTCACTATCAAAGAACTAATCATTTCAAAATAATATTAGTAATGTTTTAAAAAGAAAAAAGTAAATAGAACAATAGAAAAGGAATTCAATACAGTTTCCAGCTTAACTAAATATGTAGGTATGTATTTAGATCAATAAAAATTAACGATTCACAAAAATGTTTAAGCTAATCCTCATTTCTGGATTAGTGAATTCTATGCTATCCCGGTATTTAAAATTTAATCTTCATTTTATTATAGCTTCGGTGGCTCAATGGTCAGAGCACAACGCCTCATGTCATGAGTGCCCTCAGGGCTATGGGTTGAATCCCAGTAAGGCATGGATGTATGTGAATGTGAACGAACCTACTCTGTAATTGGGATTTAATCATGTTGAGGAGTTTAAAAAAGGTAGTTACTTGGATTAGATTAGACTATATTCTAAGAAATAAACTGTCAAAATTAGATTAAGTGGCGGGAGGTATTGTGATGGCCACACCAGATTTTTATTATTAAACATGTTCCCCCTCTTAATTTTCTATTTGTTTTAGCCTCCTGAATCAAATCCCAAAAGCATGGTCATCACTTTTGATTTATTTAAATAATCCTTTCAATAAAAGGAAACTGTTACATATTTAATTACATACGTGCACAAAAACTTAATAACAATTTATTCATACAATTTCTACTAAATAAAGCATACTTCCTTTCCATTTCCTTCCGATGCTCGTTTCTTTTTTAGCAACCGATGCATCCAAGCGTAGCTCGACAGTTCTTTCTTCTTCTGTTCCTTCCGGTTGTTACATACAACGCCACCACCCGCCACATTTCCGGAAACCTATAACCAGCACGAACAGGTTGTAACTGGTCGGTAATTTAATTACGCCGTAATTGCACAAAACGCATATACTAGTGACAAATTGATTTCTCTTTCTAGAAGCAACTATATACATACTAGAGAATGTTGCAATTTAATTAACTCCATTGTTCAACTAATAAGAGATAGCTGCGTTATTTGTTCATGGGCGTGGGTTATATAATTTGTTTCTTCTTTTGTTGGTTGAGGACTATCAGACAGAATTACAATTGTTTCAGAGAAAATAGTACATTAAAACACAAGTATTATAAGGCAATCTGTTAACGTACGAGTCCAAGTTTGGAAAACGAGCCGCCAGGCGAGTTTTACAAAGGACGAGTGCGGCAACAGGCCTTATGATACATGTTTTTTATATTATTTTTTCTATTGAGGTAATTTTACAATTAGATTTCTTAAAAAAGGACTTGTCAAAAATATGAGTTGGTGTCTTTTTTATCAGTTATGTTGGTAGCGCTTCCCGCTAAAAATTGAAATTTCACATTGTGACAGTTTGTGTATCTTGTGATTTTGTCTGATTGTTTACATTAAAACATTGTATCAAGCATTATACAATTATGAAAGAGGAAAACCAATACATCCAATGAACTCGAAGGTTTATTAATGAACCATCCTGATTTGACATATCGGTAGTTCGTGTTGGTTATTATCATAAATAAAACTTGAATATAGGATTGAAGGACGTTACGTGGACCATCATGCCTTTTTATTGAGAAAACAACATATAAATAAAACTCTTTAAATAATGAAATACTTTAATGAACAATTTATTGATTTAGACTTTTACTTTCCACCATTTTGTCAACACTCATTACTCAGTTGCACAGATAACGGCAACAGCTGTTCTTGCAATTTTTAATACAAAACATAATATGGCATATATTCGATAGTTCGCCACAACGTAGAACTGGAAATCATGGATTAAAACGTCAACTTTTCATATTTGTTTGCTAGTTGCCGCCACAAATTGAGTAGACAGTGTCAACATTTTCAAGTAACGTGCATCATACATTTCGTAACCTGCCTGGAATAACAATACATTCAATTCAAAATTGCATTACCATAAATTTAAATTGTAATAAATAAAACTTACCGTTTTAATTATTTTGACAAAGTAAACCTGAGCGCATTGTTTCTTGTTTCATAATTTTTTAGTTGAAATTTTAACTTCACAGATTCTTATTCTTTCTTAACTAACACAGCTATAGCTATAAATTTATTTTCTTTCTGGTCCTATCACCTAGAGAAAGGATAAAAATCCACAATTAGAAAAAATATTTCAACACAAATAATTTACCATTTTGAGGTTATCTGTCAGTTATGAAAACATGACTACCACCTCTAGAACATGAAAGGCGCCAAAAACAGTACGTTTATAGATTTTCTAAACGTCGTGTTTTCAGTGATAAACAGTGCTTTTATAGAAACATAAGAACACCGAAATAGAAAAAATAACTTAAATTTTACTAGTACCAATTGAGGAGCTTCTTGCAAAAACAACCCAAGTCACAAGGTAAAAAAGTGGACAGGTGAATTTAAATATGAAAGGGAAAGCAGATTCAGGCTCGTATGATTTAAAAATCATCAATAATTTACTTCTTTCGATGTCACGACGAATGTAGTCTGTTATACGGTATCATGTAACACATCGCTTATATTAAACGACGTAGCTATAGTATGGCTAGCGAATGAAAGTTGACGTTTAGTTTATTTAATAGAAGTGGTTTCTTTTGAAAACATTTCCCTATATTTGATTTGAAAGGAAACTGATCCTTATGTATTCCATTAAGGCCTGTGTCCACGATCCCAAAAATCGATCCGAGTTCTCGGATATAGTTCGCAATTCGATATCTCGATTCGTGGACACTACCAACTCGGACGCAAAAATCGAATAGAAAACTAGAATGTGGAAAAATAGGTTTTGTCCCATTTTTTCGTACAAGTTGCTAAATTCATTTAACTGTTACTAATTTAAAATCTTGACATTTAACTAATAAAATTACCCCTTAACTTTAAATTAATTTTAATAAAACTAAACACGTATTTCGGGAACTAAGTTCCTCATCGTCAGTAGTACAAGGGAAAGTTTAAAAAGAGTAGTCAAGGTTACTCAACATGTCAACCATGCCAGAGGTCCTAACAACTCTGAAAAACAAGGGAGAGAACTGGGATTATATAGGGAAGGAAGTCACAGGTCCTATATATAAACTTACCCTTGTTGTACTACTGATGATGAGAACTTAGTTCTCGAAATACGTGTTTAATTAATTTTAAGGTTAAGGGGTAATTTTATTAGTTTTAGATATATTTGACCTTAGAATCCATCTATTTTTAACATACAAAAGTTGCTATAAATGTGTCAAAAATCATACCTTTAATATAGATTTGGTTTTAATAACAATAATAACTTTATGTATTTGTATATATTATTTTCAAATAATATACGACCTTATTGTGTTTATTCTTTATTTAACACATATAATGAATTGGTCAAGATTTTGTTTACAAACCTGTAGTGGCGGGTAATAAGTCGTTCAGTCGAAAATACAACTTTTCATGGCAACTTTTTAAAATTTTGTTATCCATACATAGTTCTGTAAATCCTGATTTTGGAATAGTTAAATTCCGTTGGCATCACCGTGCTGGTGTTTACTTTTAAAACAAGGCTTGTAGTAGCAACCAATATTTCTTAGTAATTGAAGGCCTAAAGTAAGAAAGGTGCTAAGTACAAAAATCACAAATTCGAGTTATTAAAAAAAAAACCATTTTATTAAATTAATTTTTAGCCCCGCAGGTACAGCACTACCATTGTACTTGGCACTTATATCGTTTCATATATTATTCTCGATAGCATATTTTATAGCACTTTTTTACAGTAAAAGCTAAAAAATAGTTATTTATGTAACAAGTGTATAAAGTAGTACTTTTTTGGTCGAGTGCGATGTTTTGCGCATGAGGCGCAGCCGAATGCGGAAATTGTAGCACGAGACAAAAAATACTATTTTACACACGTGTTGCATACAACATTTTTCCTACAACCGAAATGGTATTGATGTTTCTCATAATACTGAGTGTACAGGCATCCAGCAGCTTCAAATACTGTTAGTACTCTTTCTCATAACACTGTACAAAATGTATCTTAAACACTTGGAAGAATCTCAGACCGATGATTAGTCTTTTATAATGTACATTTAATTTTAATATTAAAAATTAGGTTAGGTTAGAATACATGACAGAAAAATGTTAATGGTCTTACAAATTAGGTTAGTTAGTACACAATCTGTTAAAAAAATATTAGATTTGTTTCATTTACAGGGTATATTCATATTTCTTAATAAATTTTATTACTTTCATTATTATTTACTACCTAATTATATATTTGACAGGTAAATTAACCGAATTTTTATGTTGCCTAGCAACGCTTATTTACTTTTCAAGCACTAGTGCGGGAAAAGTACTTTTCCCGCACGGTTGTAGGAAAAATATTTTTTGGCACTTAGCACCTTTTTTTACTGTAGATCTTCAATTTTTTTCTTGTTTCAATTTTTTAGTATTTTTAAGCAGGTAATGAAATTTGTAAAAATTAATAATATATGGAGTCTAAGGTTAAATATAACTAAAACTATTATAATTACCCCTTAACCTTAAAATTAATTTTAATAAAAATTAAATACGTAATTTCGAGAACTAAGTTCTCATCATTAGTACAACACAAGGGAAAGTTAAACAGAGTAGTCAAGATTACTCAACACGTCAACCATGCCAGAGGTCCTAACAACTCTGAGAGATAATAATAGAGGACTACAGCACAATTGATTTAAGAGAAATAAGGAAAAAATATTGAAAGTATATGCTTAATAATAAATATTAATAAAGAAATAAAACGACATAATTGAAATACTTCGGAAATAAGGGGATTTTTGTTATACAGTATGATAATATTCATTTATTTTTTATAATTATAATTTAGAAATAGCATATATTTCAAGAACATTTAGGTCTACGAAGGAAATAGTTTGATATAAAAACTTGTATTCATGACGTCACATCTATATTTTCAAATTTCGGAGGACTATAACTCGCTTATTAATAGGAATTTTTTCACCGGATTTTCACCGACAGTCTTAGTTTTACATATACGTTCAGATGAAATTATATTTAAAAAATGGTGGAATCCCCTATTGTACTATGTTAAATGTTGTGGCGACCTTGGCCAATATTTAATTTTCAAAAAACTTCGTAACTAGAAATTGAGAAAAACGTTTCATATAAAATTTTATAGTTTTTTCTAGTCTATTTACTGACATAGACAAAATTTTGTTCGATCACTATCTTTGTCAGTTTTTATCGATTATTCGCTGTTCTCGGAAACAGTTGAAGATCAGTCCTACGTTGATTAAGCTTTTTTACTTATTTTGGTCAGTACTATATACCCTTAAATTTTTTTACAGTATTTTAGAAACACCCTGTATATGAGACAGCAATTATTATCTTATTATAATGTGACAAAAAATAATGTAATTTAGCAAATGAATGGTTATTATTTAATTTCAGTTCAAAAATTTAGTTTGCTTAATATATTTTGACGAAATGCAGGTCGTTGTTGTGTTTGTCAGTGTGTTCAAGGTCAACATTTTAAAAAACAAATTAGTGTTACAATTATGTTGCAATTATAAAAAATAGAGATATATTTTAAATGAAGCATTTACGAGCATTTGCTCAAATGAACTTTTTATCTTTTAGGTGTTTCATGGTCCGAGTTTGGTGGTAACCTGTGACATGCTGTTTAAATTAGATATTTATTTTCCAATCATTAACCATATCTACGGAAACCACATATGCGGAGTTAGATAATTATGAATCACTGCAATTACGAATGGTATGAATCTGGCGGATGGCGTATTATCATTACTCATTTGCCTGAAGTCATACAAAAAATACAAGATGTTGTGACTAACTTCATTATAGACATAAACGATGATTATTTTTGATGTCGATAACAACCAATCCAATATAAAAATAGATTGTTTTTTGCTATAAATAAGAAGGAAATTATTTTGTAAATTAGTCTGCTATCTGTAATAGTGATGAATGGTTGTTATTTTTTACTGTGATTTTATTTATATTTGCCTTGTGATATTAAAAGCCAGTAATTACATAAAGTAAGTTATACCTATAAGGAAAATAAAATTTATTTGCACATAAAAATGTAATTTGACGATAAAATAAGATTAATAACAAAATATTATGCACATTTTTACCTCCCGCTACCCTTAGTAAGGGAGGTATAGGGATCGTGGTAAAAATCGCATATCGAGATTTTGGTAAATGACCACGTTTTAAGGTCCCTAGAATCCAATTTTAGAATTAGCAAACTTTTTTGCGAATCGTTAATTTTTATTAATCTTAATACATACCTATATATTTACATATGCTGGAAACTGTATTGATTTCCTTTCCTACTGTTCTACTTACTTTTTTCTTTTAAATTCGTTATTGTTATTAATTTGAAATGATTAGTTCTTTGACAGTGACATTTATCTGTCAGTTACATACATTTGAATAAGTGCGCAACCAAGGAGTTTTATTTGTTTAAAGCGTAGGCTCCGGGATTTAAATTATATGCTCTGTTCCATTTAAGCCATTCAGTAGATGGCACTGGCATCAGCGCAAATCTGAAGTAGCCGAAATTTCATTGGGTAAACTTGTCTCTTGTCTCTAATTTCAGCCAATCAGAGAGGTCAAAACTATTCCCTATGCTACGCAGTACTGAATGGCTTAAATGGAACAAGGTATAGATAATTTTATAAATTTATACCTAAAATATGTAGAAAATTTATTAATGCAAAACTGTAGAAAATTTAATAATCTTTAATTTTTATAATAACATTAATCTCGAAAAAATATCATTTGAAGGTATTTTTCGAAGAAAAACTATTTTGAGCTTCTAGTAAAGTGCCATTTCCGGTTATCCGATTTACACCAAAATCTAATTGGCTTTTTCTAGTACAGAAAAAGTTCGAAATATAAGGTTTCAAAATTTTCTGAATGATAGTATTTGAGTTAGAGTAAAGGATCCACACACACATACACATATACATACACACATGCATACACGCAGACATCATCGTGAAAATGTTAAAATTGGATTCTAGGGACCTTAAAACGTGGTCATTTACCAAAATCTCGATATGCGATTTTTAGCACGATCCCTAAACCTCCCTTACCAAGGGTAACGGGAGGTAAAAAGGTATTTGCTTGGATTAGATTAGAATATATTTTAAGATATAAACTGCCAAAATTAGAGTAAAATTCGCTAATCCGAAAATAAGGTTTAGCTTAATCTTTTTTGTGATTCGGGTGGTAAATGGCGAGAGATATTGTGTTGGCCACACCAGATTACTTGATTGGTTAAAAAATGTAACCAGTGGTTAAAAATGAACCACTGAGATACAGAATAAGCCCCATTTGTCAGTAAAATTTATTGTTGTTTTGCATGTATTTTTTCACTCTTTTTTGATACAATATTGTGTAATTTGTTTATCATTTAAATCTAAACAAAAATATTGTTTATAGATAAGTAGTGGTACGAGAAAATTATCTACATACTTATTTTAATTCCACGAATTTATTGTTTTACATAAATATGTTTTCTAAATTAATAGCATACAACAGCATATTTGTTTAATTTCTATTTTCTTCGCTGAATATGTAATCTGCAGTACGTAATAGTTATGAGTGTCACACGATGGAATTTCTTTCAACTCTGTTTATTTTCTTACATAAATTATTTTTAGGTAAATAATAGGAAATTGAAGTCTATTATTTAACTGCTAATTGAGTGTTACGAGAACGATTTTCTGCTTTGCGGAACATACTCGAAGTACGAATTATAAATATTTAATTATTTATCAAACAGAATCTCACAAACAATAAAATCAATGATAAGTTTCATAATCGTGGTTTATCTTGTAATAATTTTAAATTTATACTGGTATGATAACATCATCTCATCTAGCTGATAATAGGGGAGTTTAGCCTTGTTGAAATGTAATGATTTTTCCACATTACTATTAAAAGCTATGGTTTTTACTAATTTTTGTTAATCTTTTTCATTTATTACTTAACTAGAATATATGGGCGATAATACATGCAATAATCCAATATATACAATTCACTTTCCTTTTTGACCTGTTATCGGCGTCTTTTCCCACACACGCAACTTTGTCAGCGACGGACTGGCCCTCTACGATGCGTTCCCCTAAGTGGGATAAAATACACATTGTCATTCCAATTTACAACAATTATCACAGGCGTGCATTATCATTTAATAAGATAGCCAGGAGGGGGGGGGGGCAGGAATAAGGTTACTCCCAAGTCCCAGACTTGGGCAGGCGCCCCGCATATTAAATGCGGCCTAATTCCTTGTGGTTTCCGGTACTCCTATCCGCAAAAGTATACACCCAGTGCATTGACGAATTGCTGGAATACGGCTCTCGTGAATAATCATTTCTGAGCCACTAGCGGTACCGTAGCCACATACGCATGTCCCAGACATGTTGAGCTCCCAGAGCTCTGACCTCCCAGAGGTCAATGGGTCCCAGACCCATAATGAGAGTTTAGCTTAAAATCACACGTGTGTAGGTCCCAGACCTATCATGATAAACCCCAGGTTTATCCTTAACGTCCCAGACGTTCTCGTGGATCTCAGCCTCTCATGTGCATGTCCCAGACATGTGAGTTCCCAGAACTCGACCTCCCAGAGGTCAATGGGTCCCAGACCCATAATGAGAGTTTAGCTTCACACGTGTGTAGGTCCCAGACCTATCATGATAAACCCCAGGTTTATCCTTAACGTCCCAGATGTTCTCGTGGATCTCAGTCTCTCATGTGGTGTTTATCACACCTCGAAGCATATAGCTCCATGGACCCAGAGTTGTCCCAGACAACTCTTCGGATAATTAGGAAACTACTACGTTTGCGGACACAAACAAATAATACAAATGTATATTTCACATATACCATGCATATCAAATACACAAGCAGTGTATAACAATATCATTCAAGCATCTGGTGATCCACACCACACTATACCTGTATAATAATTAGAATGACAGCGAGTTCTACCACTCACCTATAATTACTGCAAGCATCTCGTCTTTTCTTTGTTGACACTATTCACAGTTTCACTCACATCTGTATATGACAGCTAGCACACAGCAACTAACTCTAGCCCTACCCTAACCATCGAAGGGTCGGGGGTTGTTATTGTGTTTAAGAATGTCAAGTGTTTTTGCCTTAAGCCAGTGCTTCTAAACCAGTGGCGCCCAGTCGAAAAGTGAATCTTACACTATTATACTATACATCCAATATTATTATTAATGCAATGAAAGTAATAAAATATAGCGTATTTTTTTGTACAAACGATATTAAATTCATCGTTAGTTAAATTGCTGGCAATATCTTGACGTATGCGGCATCTTTGTTTCGCCGTAGTTGTCCGCTACGAGCGCTAGTTTAGAATGAAAACACGAACGTATGTCTTCTATGTATGATATTGAAACGTCAAATTCAATGTCAAATCGCAAAAAAAACTAATTATTTGTTTTAAAATATTTAAACGTAAAAAGTAGAAAATACGATAAACACAGAAGTTAAATTGTTAAGTGTCAAATATAAGCATAAACAAGTGGCCGTTTTGAGCACGTATGTCGACACCTAATTCACACATAGTTGATGTTACGTACGCCGTAATAGCGGGAAGAAAATATTCCAAAGTTTACCTTTTTACCTTCCGTCTCCTTTAGGTAAGGAAGGTATTGTCTTTGGTCAAAAATTTCGGTGGTGAGTTTTTAATGAATAAGCACGTTTTAAGGTCCCTAGAATACAATTTTACTATTTTTACGATGATGTCTGTATGTGTGTGTGTGTGTATGTATGTGTGTGTGTGTGT
This sequence comes from Harpalus rubripes, assembly GCA_963082715.1. Taxonomy (NCBI): domain Eukaryota; kingdom Metazoa; phylum Arthropoda; class Insecta; order Coleoptera; family Carabidae; genus Harpalus; species Harpalus rubripes. Next base: position 14,808,718 of record OY720465.1, read on the forward strand.
GTGTATGTATGTATGTATGTGTGTGTGTGTGTGTAACAAAATTTTCGTCTACAATAACTCTAAAACCACAATTCCAAAAATTATAATTCTTTCTTATTCCCCTTCGATGCATCCATATCAAGAGCTGATTAGATTTTGGTTATAATTGGTCAACCGGAAGTACCCTTATTTGGAGATTTTAACAGTTTTTCTTGAAAAAACGATGTTAAATATAATTTTTTCACATTTAATGTTATTTATAAATATTAAAGAACATTGTATTCTCTATACGATTTGACTTCATTTTCTACTTTATATTAAATGGATATAGAATTATAAAATTATAAAGAAATTAAATTTCATAAATTAGCTAGCTATGCTAGAAACAGCTACTATAGTAGTAAGAAAATTCTGATTGAAAGATGTCAGTGTCAAGTGCAATTGACATATTTGTAGTATATGTATTATAATTTTACTCGAAATATAGGATCTTTTTGCTCGAAACTCTCTGTATGGACTTTGTGTAAAATACATACAACTGTCGGAAGGTAATGTACATACAAGAAATTTAAAATCTTTTACAAGGATCTTTCTGTATGGATTTTATAGAAAATACGTAGGCATTTACAAAAATTCTACCGGTAGATACCGCATCTACCGACCGTGTTCGAAAATTGTACAATATCTACCAGATTCATCTGCCGGATTCATGAAGAATCTAATCGGAAAAAGAGGTAGTGATGCAAAGTGAAGCAAGCGCGTTAAAATTGGAATAGTGATTAAAGTCGGACTCTGCTCAGTTTGTTAACTACATTAAATTTTTAACCTGTTTAAAATCTTCAATTTTTTTATAGGTTATGTATTTACCCCTGTTTACCACTTGCGTTCTTTAAATATCGATTCCGGTAGCTATAACCTGATAAACAGCTGTTTACCGGTAACAGTTCACCGGTAGAATTTACGTAAATGCCTCATATAACTGACGGAAGGTAATGTGCTGGCCACATCAGATTTTTTCTCCGGTATTTTAAAATTTTTGCAAAATATAAAAGTAAAAACGCTTTAGATTTAAAAATATTTTAACATAAAATATCAAAAATTCGAATTTCCCCCATTTAAAATTAAAAAAATTAACTGCGTTATATAGGGTGATTCAGCACGAGTATGCCAAAATAAAATCATATAATGGGGGAGTCATTTTGAGTAAAAAAGGTTATATGCAGGTATATCCGGAAACTTCTTGTTACAGAGTTACAGCGCTTTGATAGTGCACGCTATCCAACACATTTTTATGAAACTCTGGTACTAGTTACACTAAAACCCTGAAACTTGGTATGAGAATACTACTTATTTAGATTTATATTTACTTTCTTTTGTTTGTGTATAGCAACCATAGGCGTCTTATACGGGAGTCATGAATGTTTATTTATCGTGGTTTTTATCTATTGTAACGTTTTTATTTATTTGGGTGAAGTGTAAATATTATAGAGTTATTAAAAAACTAATTGAGACTAAAACTATAATTAACTAGATAACACTAACACTATTTATTTATTTATTTAACCAATTAACACTACTATTTATTCCCACAATCTTACTGATTATTTATTTCGACTATTTATGTCACTATCGACCTCCACAGCGTCTATATACTCAACTGATTCATCAGCGTCTGTATATTCAACTGCTCGGACAGAAGTCATACCTTTCACCTCACTGTCTGTCTATTTATGTAACTAACTTTCTCCTTTCACAGCCTCAGTATCACCAACTATCCGTATGCCACAATTCTTCAATACCAATGCCGAGTATTCACTCCAACTCGCTGAGACTGTCCTTGTACACTTAGCTTCACAATACTTGTCAACCCTACCGAGTAATCACTTCCACAGCTATCACAATATACCAGTAACTTTCAGACTCGCCGTTACTGTCCTCGTATACTATAGCTTCCAAATACTCACAACACTACCGAGTATTCACATCCACAGCTATCCCAGTATACCAGTAATTTCCGGAGTACCTACTCCACTCGACACATTACTGCATAAGCTCACTACGATACTGCTGTACTTCTCAAACTCACTAACACTCTATGTGGATATCTCTGTCTCTGAATGTAACTAACTAACTAACTATGTATGTAACTAACTCTCGAGCATAGCTGCGTCCCTTTTATACAGCTGCTATTACCTTCCAGAAAGCTCTAGAATGTTCGACCGCATAATAACAATGAACACAAAAGGTTCAGGCAACCGTTAGTAATTAAACACGTCGCGACTTGTTTGTTTACGTAGCCCGGCTGCTAGCGCGATTGCGTCATTGCTATAAATAGACACTCGCTCATTGCTGCGGTAACGGCGGTGCGGCTGCGACATTACACTATTAATATTTTTTCATTTTTAATAATTACATATTACATATAATGACGAAGATGTCTAAACTTTTTCTTAAAACTTTTGTTTTTTGTTACATATTATGAGAAGTTTCTGAAACTGTGAAGTTTACTTGATAGGTGTTTTTTTTTATTAAAGCTTCATACGTTGTTTTTAATTGTTTACTGTGATACAATTTCGGACGATGTTTCAGCCCTGGTTATAACCATTGAAGATAATGGTCCCCAATCAGTGTTGTAAAATTAGATTTCTTATCTCCCTAGTTTGTTGAAACCCTATGTCAACTTTTCAATAAAAAATTCTTTTTGACGAAGAAGTCTAAACTTTTTCTTAAAACTTTTGTAACATATTATGAGAAGTTTCTGAAACTGTGAGGTTTACTTCCTTGTACAAAGTAAAGGAAGTATTGTAATCTTGAAAAATTTCGGGTTTCCGATTTTAACGGAAATATCCATTTTGACCATCCCTGAATCGATTTTGACTAATTTCGTCGTGACGTCTGTCTGGGGTCTCGTGGCCGCGTGCCTGAGTGTCTGGTCGCGAATCTGGGGAACCGGGTTCGATCCCGACTGACGCCAAATATTTCCAATTTTTAAAGGCACAAAATTGACCCCTGTGGAGCACTCTCCACGCCAGCAATGATTGCCCGTGAGGTGACGCCTGGTAAACGCCCGCACGGTACAAATATGTCATCATCATTACCGATATCTGCGTACAAAGCAGATTGGCACACCCAGCAATGGGTAATATGCCATGATGATATATATATATATATATATATATATATATATATATATATATATATATATATATATATATATATATATATATATACTATTATTCACGAAAGATGACTATTCAAGGTCATTTGTGAGCCGTCTGATATAATATTACTTGCAGATAACTTCATTGCATTTCGTATGCATAGGCGCGCAACATGAAATATACATTTTAACTGAGAAAATAAGAGTAATTCATTAGAAAATTATGTTTCTTTCTAAATAATGTCTTTCTGAAAGATTTATGTTCTTCATTTATGTTTTTGCAAAATACAAAAACAGACTTAACTTATAAACCAGGGAATAATAATTTGATTTAAACGTCAACGCCACTGGGTAAATATTACCACAGAGGGCAGTGTAGTAGATAATTCGGTATCTGTAATTCTACGATATATGTCATTATTATTTATAGTGTGTTAGAAAGAAATGCCACTATTTACGTATATCTGTCACATCACATAAATTAAACAGACGTAGGTCAAATAATCTTTCTCTTTCTAATACAAATTGTTGCTAAGCTATTGCTATAAAATGATGTGTATTCTTTCTTCGAATAAATGACCTTGAATAGTCATCTTTCGTGAATAATAGTATATATATACGTCTGTACGTACGTACGTATCTAGCATAACTCAAAAACGGTAAGCCGTAGAAAGTTGAAATTTTGTATTTCGGACTGCTATAACATCTAGTTGTGCACCTCCCTTTTTGGTCATTACATAATTTCTAGAAATGGTACTTTATTTGAAGCCTATAATAGATTTTAATGAAAAACTATCTTAAAATATAATCTAACACTTTTCAAATTTGGTATATAAGACTTTTATGTCAACTGGAATAACATAGTGGATTTTGGTTAAAACAGGCTAACCGGAAGTGACAAATTACCTGAAGTTGTTAACAGTCTTTCTTCAATAAAATGGTTTCATTTTGATTTTAGAAATAAATTCTTCAAATAAGAGTTATAGAGAATTAAATTCTGCGTTTATAGCACATCAAGTAGTTATTATTAAATTAGCCCTTTGTATAAGCGAGATATGTATATTTAAAACTTATATACTTTTTGGTTTTTGTAATGAAGCTTGCTATGGATTAGGACAAAAAATAACAATAAAATAAAAAAATCTGATGTGGCCAGCACATTACCTTCCGTCAGTTATATGAGGTATTTACGAAAATTCTTCCGGCAAACTGTTACCGGTAAACAGCTTTTATCAGTTTATAGCTACCGGAATCGATATTTTAAGAACGCAAGTAGTAAACAGGGGAGATCCATAACCTACGAAAAAATTTGAAAATTTAAAACAGGTTAGAAATTTGACGTAGTTAACAAAATGAGCAGAGTCCTACTTTGAACACATGCATTTCCACTTTTACCGCGCACTCTTCGCTTTGCATCACTATCTTTTTTTGAGATTAGATTCTTCATGAATCCGGTAGTGTTTTCAAACACAGTCGGTAGATGCGGTATCTACCGGTAGAATTTTCGTAAATGCGTATGTATTTTCTATAAAATCCATACAGAAAGTTCCTTGCAAAAGATTATAAATTTCTTGTATGTACATTACCTTTCGACGGTTGTGTGTATTTTAAACAAATTTCATACAGAAAATTTCGAGCAAAAAGATCCTAACACAAATATACTACGAATATGTCATTGAACTTGACATCGACATCTTTCAATCAGAATTTTCTTAATATAGTAGCTGTTTCTAGCATAGCTGGCTAATTTATGAAATTTAATTTCTTTATAACTTTATAACTCTATATCCATTTAATATGAAGTATAAATCGGATAGAGAATACAATGTTCTTTAATATTTATAATTACATTAAATGTGAAAAAATGATATTTAACATCGTTTTTTCAAGAAAAACTGTTAAAATCTGCAAATAAGGGCACTTCCGGTTGACCAATTATAACCAAAATCTAATCAGCTCTTCATATGGATGCAACGAAGAGGAATACGAAAGAATTATAATTTTTGGAATTGTAGTATTAGAGTTATCGTAGACGAAAATTTTGTTACACACACACACACACACACACGCACACGCACACGCACACGCACACGCACACGCACACGCACACGCACACGCACACGCACACGCACACGCACACGCACACGCACACGCACACGCACACGCACACGCACACGCACACGCACACGCGCACGCGCACGCGCACACGCACACGCACACGCACACGCACACACACACACACGCACACGCACACGCACACGCACACGCGCACACGCACACGCACACACACACACACGTACACACACACATACACACACACACACACACACACACACACACACACACAGAGACACACACACACACACACACACACACACACACACACGTACACATACAGACATCATCGTAAAAATAGTAAAATCGTATTCTAGGGACCCTAAAACGTGCTTATTCATCAAAAACTCACCACCGAATTTTTTGACCAAAGACAATACCTTCCTTACCTAAAGGTGACGGAAGGTAAAAATAGACGTTAGTGTCAAATTACGTCAAATACGTGCAATTTTATAATTGGATCCTATACTTCATATTGGTCTTGCGTACAAGGAAGTCGTGTGGTGTCCATATCAATTTTTTTTTTATTAAAGCTTCATACGTTGTTTTTAATTGTTTCCTGTATTACAAGTTTGGTCGACGTTGCGGCCCTGCTTATAGCCATTTTCAAGTCAAAATGATATTATAATACATGTTACATACGTTAGTTCTCGAGGTAGCTAATTATTACTTTTCCCACGGCTGTTGAAATCTGAAGATACTGCAGCTATTGGTTTTAGAAGCTAAATAAAATATGTAGGTAGGTTTATGTACTTGTAGTAAGTAAGAAAGTCATTGAAGGCTGACGTTCATTGTATTTTTATCATTCCGGTATGCGGTTTTACCATAAACGACACTTTATTTTTACTTTCTCGTCGGAATTTACATACGAGAGACTTCTTGATAGATATTCGATATTCTAATTTCTAATTGATATATAATAATTTATTTTCATAAGAAATTATTAACATGAGGTGGTAAATAAGTTTCTAATCTTAATAATCTTTATTAGGAAAATATATACATAGCAGTAAATATTTATAGTGTATAATAAATGTCATTAAGCTTTCTACCCATATTTTGAATTATAAGGTTTAATTTCAGTCTATTTAGATTCTAGAGTCTAGACAGAGTTCAAAAAACGATATATTTTATACTAGAATTAATTATATCAACATTTTTTTCAAAAATTAATACATATTGCAAATTAACATAAACAATTTTCTTGTGATAACATTTCTAATGGCCATTTGCACCAGTTCTACTTAAATATTAAGTACATCTTAAAAATAAAAATACGTTGCACCACTTATTAAGGGCCCCTTAGATTGCAAATAGCTACCCTTGAGTTAAGCGGTAGGTCATCTGTCGCTTATGTCTCTGTTATGCTAAGCCGTACTCATACGCATGCGTCGAAGAACTTTTACTTGACATTTCTATTTCAACAAAATATTATACAGCTTTTGATAGTGAGGTTCGATTTACAAAATGGATTTTGAATTTAATATAATAGAAGACGACGATGATTTAGATGCATTAGAATTAATAGAAAATGGAATTCCGCGAAATATATATATAACAGGGTAAACTATTTTCATTATTTTGACGAATTAAGTTTTTTTAAACTTTTCCGTTTGACATAAAACACTGTATTAGATTTACTAGCAAGTATTGAACATGAACTAGAATTTCCATACAATTTGTAAGTATTTAACTGGAAATTTAACCACTTTTAAATCGGAAATATACACATTAGCCCACTAAACTCATATTTTTGACCGAGACGAAACACACATTTTTGGGTGCTCATAGCTCCTGAATTGTTTTATATATTTTCAAATTAGCACTAAAATTGTGTTGTACGGGGATAAAATACAAAATTGAGTCGTGGTTGCGAACCCCGTGGATCAGGGCTGGACTGGGAATATGTTTAGTACCGGGAAATACGGATGGGGTCGGGCCAGGTTAGTCATTTGAACCGATTTTTTAAAAAATAATTTAAAACATTGTAATATTTTGTTTAATAATTTACTTTTTACCTACCGTTATCCTTGGTAAGGGAGGTATAGGGATCGTGCTAAAACTCGCATATCGAGATTTTGGTTATTTTAACATTTTCACGATGATGCCTGTGTGTATGTGTGTGTGGATCTTCCACTCTAACTCAAATACTATCTTTTATTAAATTATAAGTTGTTACATTTTCTTGATGGTACATTTTAAATATTTATTTATTTTAATTATTACTGCCTCTTGATGAGTACCACAAATTAAATATAGATATTAAATATTATAAATAAAACACATAAAATAAAATCTTCTTATCGATTTCGGTTTATTAAACCATCTTCAGAGAAAAAATACATAAACAGAAAAATTATAAATATAAATATAAATATTGAAATATTTGACATTATAACAAATGAAATACAACATATATATATATATATATATATATATATAGTAGGTATAAAATTATTTAAAATTATTTAAATCCATAATTTTAATAATTTAAAAAATTCTAAATTGAAAACAATAAAATTGAAAACAATAAAATATAATGATATTGATTTGAAATATAATTAAAATTAAAATATAATAAAATCTAATGAAATATGTTATAATTAAATAAATACTATAATTTTGAAAAAATTTGTAGTACATCACTCATAATTTTGGATTTAAATAAATCTAATTGTTTATTCATGATTGGTGAGCCTTTAGATATTAAAAAAATATTCAGAAAATTTTGAAACCTTGTATTTCGAACTTTTTCTGTAATGGAAAGAGCCCATTAGATTTTGGTGAAAATCGGATAACCGAAAATGACACTTTACAAGAAGCTCAAAATAGTTTTTCTTCGAAAAATACCTTTAAATGTTATTTTTCGAGATTAATGTTATTATAAGAACTAAATATTATAAAATTTTCTACAGATTTGCATTAATACTTTTTCTATATATTTTATGGATAAATTTATAAAATTATCTATAATTTAAATCCCGGAGCCTACGCTTTAAACAAACAAAACTCCTTGGTTGCGCAGTTATTCAAATGTATGTAACCGACAGATAAATGCCACTGTCAAAGAACTAATCATTTCAATTTAATAATAGTAACGTTTTAAAAAGAAAAAAGTATATAGAACAATAGGAAAGGAAATCAATACAGTTTCCAGCATAAGTAAATATGTAGGTATGTATTTAGATTAATAAAAATTAACGATTCACAAAAATGTTTAAGGTAATCCTAATTTTTGCATTAATGAATTCTATTCTATCCCAATATTTAAAATTTAATCTTCATTTTATTATAGCTCCGGTGGCTCAATGGTTAGAGCAACGAGTCATGTCATGAGTGCCCTTGGGGCTCTGGGTTCGAATCCCACTAACGTATGGATGTGTGTGTATGGAACCCACTCTGTAAATGGAATTTAATCCTGTTGAGGGGTTTAAAAAAGGTTGTTACTTGGATTAGATTAGTCTATATTTTACGAAATAAACTGTCAAAATTAGAGTAAAATTCGCTAATCCAAAAATAAGGATTAACTTAATCTTATTTGTGACTCGGGCACTCGGGCTGTAAATGGCGGGAGGTATTGTGTTGGCCACACCAGATTTTTTTATTTATAATATCCAATATTACATTTTTGGGTGGGATCATTGATATTTGTATTTACTGGTGGGCCAACACCAGTCTTTACTAATTCAAACTTCTCGTTAGCATAGGATTTTCGCACATCTTTTTTTTTATTTTCCTAGAATTTCTGTAGAGTTTTTCGTCCGTTTCATAAAATTGGATGAATTAAATTTTTGTGTTATTTGTATCCAAGCAGACTCTTTGTCTTTCCATGTGACGGTATCAGTTTTTTTTTGTTTTCTAATGTCTTTGTACTTATTTATAATAGTCAATAATAATTTTTTTCCCCCGCAGAGTAATTTGGAGCTCGTTCTCTTGTAGACATTTCCACTACAAGATTATAATAATACATGCCAATAAACATTTTATTTAAAAACATTAAAAACTTACCTAGTATGTAAAAGTATCCAATTATGTTAATAGTTAATAACCAGAGCTGGGAAAAAGTACCAGAAAGTAGTACTTGAAGTACAAGTACTAAGTATCTTGATGTCTTTAAAAGTACTTGAAGTACAAGTACTTTTTTAGTTTCTAAAGTACTTGAAAGTACCAAGTACTTAAAAAAGTACTTGTAAATTTGGGTGCAAGTACTTTTTCAGATAATTGATATTTTTCTGATTATATGGACCTTAAAAGGTGATTGTTGACAAAAATTTCAATATGCAATATTTAATGGGTATTTAAAACAAGAGTTGCTCACTGGGACTGCCGTATCACCTAGCGATCTCATGACGTAAAATTGACGTCATATGATCGCCATGCGATGCGAGAAGCTGTACCGAGATGTTAGAATGACGTCATTTTTACGCGATACGCCAAGTCCTAGCACTGTAATTAGGTAATACAAACATTTATGTATATGCAATATGCGCAGATTAGAATTAATTTATTTATGCCAAAAAATTTGCAAATATATCTTTACTTTCATATTATCGCTGAAAATATATTTATTAATGAAATTCACATAACACCACACCTCTGCAAAAGAAACACTGACAGACAAACAAAGTAATTCAAGTACATTTAAAGTAATTCAAATAAAATAAAAATAAAATAAATATATCATCAACGGCTTATTACCCATTGTTGGGTGTGCCAATCTGCTTTGTAAGCAGATATCGGTAAAGATGATATATTTGCACCGTGCGGGCGCTTACCAGGCGTCACCTCTCGGGCACTCATTGCTGGCGTGTAGAGTGCACCACAGGGGTCAATTTTGTGCCATTTATAATTGGAAATAATTGGCGTCGGTCCGGATCGAGCCCTATTCTCCAGATTCTCGACCTGACACTCAGGCACGCGGCCACGAGACCCCGTAAAGTAATTCAAGTACATTTAAAGTACTTCAAGTATATTTAAAATACTTCAAGTACATTTAAAATACTTCAAGTACATTTAAAGTACTTCAAGTATTTTTCATTGTACTTCAAGTATTTTTCCAAGTACTAAGTACCAAGTACATGTGAATAGATTTACTTTGTCAAGTACAAAGTACTATAAATAGAAAGTACTTCAAGTACAGTACTTGAAGTACTTAAAGTACTTGCAAGCCTAATAAAGTACTTTTCTTGCAAGTATTGCCCAGCTCTGTTAATAACACTTACTTTGACAAATACTTTCAATTTTGACATAAAAGTTTGCAAGGTTATAGAGTAAAAATCACTAGAATATCTTCTTATTATTTTCCTATTCGACGCTTATGTGCGCTTAACTAAGGGAAAAATACACTACAACCGTGCAAACCACTAAGTCAGGTATTTAAGGGAAAGCGGTGCAAACGGCCATAAGTCAATTTAACGAAGTCGTCGTTAAACTTCATTCACAGCTCTTAACATAGTTACTGATTTTATCGTTTGTCATTACCTTTTTCTACGACTAACGAAAAGAAGGAAAATGTGAACTATAGAAATTTAAAATTTTATTGATCATTATTAATTAATATCATTTTATGCACTTGTTTTCCTAGGCTTTCTTAATGAAATTTGTTATAGTATACAATACTTTTACATACTACTTACAATTTTTTGATGCCAAATCTAAAGGATAACCTTGACTTGGCAATGCGATATTTCATACCGTTCTGATTTCCATTTTTTATACGTTCTTTTTCAATACTTACAATTAATTCATAATATAATTCAGTTATTTGTTATTAAATTATTCAAATCTTTTTTTATACCGAAAATATTTCCATCTAAATGACAACATTGAAATGTCAAATATGACATTTGTATCGTTCGTCTTCTTAATCTTGTAATAAATGAATAGACAGTTGCCTAGGTTCGCGACTTCGAGATTTGTGATTCGTGGATTTCGCATCCATCCTAGAATGGATATGAAATTATATCCGTTCAGTTAATTAGTATTGCCTACATATCCATTCTGCAGATTGTGAAGAAATGATAACTTTTTCAAGTGGGAGTAGAAAAAAGAGTTTTAGTTTTAGTATTCCATGGAAAATTTAAGAAGAAAAACGCTGTCGTCTATCACATTTGACACGTCAATGGTAACTTTTAAATGGAAATATTTATGAAATGAGGACCATTTGATAGAAATCAAATTCAAAATTATAAATTATAGGAATTAGCAAATATTTGACACAAGTTTAAAATATCTAACTGTTGGTATTTCCAGTGCCGGCTCGAGCCTTTTGAGCGCCCCAGGCGAAAATTGTAAATTGCGCCCCTCATTTATTACAATTTTGTTTAGTTATATAGGTTCAAAAATTAGAAAAGAGGCGACTTGTGTCCATAACTCGCGAACAATTTGGGAATCTTAATCTGAATGAAATTTTTTTGAAAATATTTTGGCTATTTAAAATACAAAGATTTTTTTTCTTTTGGGTTCTATAGAGTCGTTTTATTTTTGTTTAATACCATATACAGGATTAGTCACGGGAGAGTTACCTTCAAAGTCCGTTTGTGTGCAAATCGATTTACAACAGCGTCTAGCTTCCTCTCTTAAAAAATAGAATATTTAATTCACGATTGCTTTACTTGTCTAGTGACATTAAACAATTAAATACGGTCTGTTGTCATTAGTATTTTGGGTTGCAAACAAACTGACTTTAAAAATAATTGTTCCGTGACTAACCCCGTACATACGAAAAAAAAAAAAATTCTCAGTGTAGGTATAAGTCTCGGTATAAATAAATTAACAGTTCATTCTAGGTAAAAAATATAAGAAACTTGTTTTGTATAAAATGTCAATATACGGATCACCGTTTTCAAGAAAAATGTCAAAAACCAAAATATGTCGCCTTTTCCAAATTGGCGAGGGGCTGTTGCATCATTGTATTTTTCTGTACAGGATTCCGTATAAAAGCTTTTGTTTGTTTTTTTTTATGTTGGGAATATTTTTCAGTAGATTTCCTGAACAACAATTACTTCTTCAGTATTTGATATGACAATGTTTTTAATTGATATGATCGCTAACGAATTTAACTTTTCTTCTTTCTTAGTTTAACGTTAAAAAATATAAATAAAATTTAATTAATATAAGTTTTCTGCAATTGGAATTGTCAGCATTATGATTAAAGCTACATACTGGACTAGTCAATGAACTTATAATTTGATTTTTAATTTATTTTGCAAAAAAAAATAGTCTGAAAAAATGTCGCCCTAAAACCAATTTCGCCCCAGACGGTTGCCTGGCTTGCCTGTAGCTTGGGCCGGCCTTGGGTATTTCACAGAGAGGATGGTAAGTTCAGCTGTAGGGAAAGAAATGTGTTTTAAGCACGCGACGCGAAAATTATCCTGCGAGGGGTAGCCGAGTTGGATAACACGTCTAGTGCTTAAAACACGATTTCGCAACGTATTCCATACAAGATTTTTTATACTAGCGTTTTAAAACAGATTATTTATATTTATTCTCAAATGTCGACATTTTGAATTTTTCAAAAATAAAAGAAGGCAGGCATCAGTTTCATCTTTTTGTTGCTATGGGATTCAATATGTTGTTTAATAAACATTGATGTCAACGTGCTCGGTGTATAATTTTTCTTGGGAATTTTTGGTAATAAATTTACTTAAAATGAGTGACTCAGAGATTGACTCTGATCTTGAAAATGGTGCAGAGGCTGCATTGGCTACACTGGTTCCAGGAAAATCGAAAACAAATTGTAGAAAAGGTAGTTTTAGCCTATTTTTCGAAATTATCAACCATTTATAAGCCATTCACTTTATGGAGTAATTACTCTATGCTCCGAACTATGATATACCTTAATAAGAATGTGGATATAAGTAAATTTACCAATCTTATTGCATTCTTAAAAAGAAAAGCTAGTGGATATAAGCCTAAAAAATCAAAAATATTCACTAAGCAAGAGATAGTTCGTTTCATGAAGGAAGCTGATGACAAGGATTATTTATTGGCAAAGGTTGTGTTAATTGTTGGAATCTATGGGGCATGTCGCCGGGAGGAACTAACGTTTGTACGTGTAGGAGATATTGAAGATTCTACTTCTTTCATAAAAATTAATATGCCAAATACTAAAACGAATATTTCACGATTTTTTATGATAACTAAAGGGTTTATCGATGGAATCAACTGTTTAGCAATGTTTCGCAAGTACGCACAACTTCGACCTACTCATACTGAACATCAACGGTTTTTTCTAACCTACAGAAATTTTAAGTGTTGCACGCTTCCTGTAGGTATAAATACCATAGGTGGTATACCTAAAAAAATTGCAGAGTTCCTCGGCCTCCCAAATGCTAAAGAATATACCGGGCATTGCTTTCGGCGGTGTTCTGCAACATTTTTGGCTGATTCGGGAGCAGACATTACAGTTCTCAAGCGACATGGAGGGTGGCGTTCAAGTTCTGTTGCTGAAGGCTACGTTGAAAATTCTTTGGAAAATAAGAAAGAAATTTCACAAAGAATTTTGGGAGAAAAAGAAACAGCAATTAAAAAAATAAAAATTGTCGACAAAGAATCAGAATCCAGCAGCACATCTACTTCAGTTTCTACCCACATTGAAGTTAACCAAGAAGACGTATTATTAAGAACGACATCAAATGTTCAATTTAGTAATTTAAGTAACTGCGTTGTAAATATTTATCATAAAGAAACAGTTATAATAGGAATTTAGTACTTTTACTTTTACGCATTAAACTGTCATTTTTAAGCACTAGTGCTTAAAAGTACTTCATTTAACAACGGAAATGACAATCGAAAAGTTGTTGTTATAATACGCTAGTATAAAAATAAACATACATCATACATCCCTACAAACAATGCTCTCATAGCCTACTTACGATATCTGGAGTGGGTAAAATACATTATTAAATTCAAAATTGATTTACTTTAGTTCTGAAAGCGAAAGAAATATCATTAAGGTGACGTGCAGTAAAAAAGTAACATAAAATTGCACGGTTAAATAAATTTATGAATTTATTCGACCTTAAAACAAATAAATTCACAACCAGGAAATGAAAATAACCAACATTTACGCTGGTATATTTCATATTATGAGAAAGGTGATAGTATTCAAGTTTTATTGCTAATGTACAGTTCTTCTTGCAAAAAGTATTTTTTTGTGCAGATAAGGAAATATTAGATATGTCGCACTGCATTATACGAACAGCGTTTTGGAATATTTTAGTACTTTGGTACAAATGTTTTCAAGGAGACTGTGAAGACGTGGAAGATCACAAGAGAACAGGACATCCTAGCATATCAGCTACTAATTAAAATGTGGCAAAAATTGAAGATATTTTTTCATTGATAATCATCGCAGCATTTTTAAAGGCTGTTGCTGTTTTATACAAAGCGTTTGACAACGCAACGGCTCACAGTTCACTAGTCTCATCGTGGATTTTTTTCCCAAAACAATACCTTTGTGATGTTGAAGTCACCATATTCACCTGACATGGCTCCTTTTGATTTTTATATCTTTTCGCGAAGATGAAGTGGACATTGAAAGAACAATATTTTACGACCTTCCGTAAAGGAGATAAAGGCAAATCGCCGAAAGAGCTGAAGATTATACCACAGAGTGACAAGTGTTTTACAAATTGAAAACAATTCTCACATAAGTGTCTTATATCTAATAGGGAATACTTTGAGAGAGATAATTTTAATATATAACACTACTATATAAAAAATCTGGTGTGGCCAACACAATACCTCCCGCCATTTACCGCTCGAGTCACAAAAAAGATTAAGCTAATCCTTATTTTTGGATTAGCGATTTTTACTCTAATTTTGGCAGTTTGTTTATTAAAATATAGTCTAATATAATCTAAGTAACTACCTTTTTTTAAAAAAATAAATAAATTCCGGGATAAAATATAATTCACTAATCCAAAAATGAGAAATAGCTTAAACTTTTTTGCGAATCATTTATTTTTATTAATCTAAATACGTACCTGCATATTTACATATACTGGAAACTGTATTGATTTCCTTTCTTATTGTTCTATTTACTTTTTTCTTTCTAAAACGTTACTATTATTAATTTGAAATGACTAGTTCTTTGACAGTGACATGTATCTGTCAGTTACATACATTTGAATAACTGCGCAACCAAGGAGTTTTTTTTTTTTTTTTTTTAAAGAAAAACCTCTCAACAGGATTAAATCCCAATTACAGAGAGGTTTACATATACAAACATCCATGCCTTAGTGGGATTCGAACCCAGGACCCCTAGCATACTCATGACTGAGAGCCGTTGCTCTAACCATTGAGCCACGTTTAAAGCGTAAGCTCCGGGATTTAAATTATATTTTATAAATTTATCCATAAAATAGAAAAATATTAATGCAACTCTGTAGAAAATTTAATAATCTTTCATTTTTATAATAACATTAATCTCGAAAAATAACATTTAAAGGTATTTTTCGAAGAAAAACTATTTTGAGCTTCTAGTAAAGTGCCATTTTCGGTTATCCGATTTACACCAAAATCTAATGGGCTCTTTCCATTACAGAAAAGTTCGAAATACAAGGTTTTAAAATTTTCTGAATGATAGTATTTGAGTTACACACATACACACAAACATCATCGTGAAAATGCTAAAAACGTGGTCATTTACCAAAATATCGCTATGCGATTTTTAGCACGATCCCTATGCCTCCCTTACCAAGGGTAGCGGGAGGTAAAAAGACATTTGAAAACGTCAAAATCGCAGTTTGCTATCGATAAAATAGGAAGGCAAAATGCAAGTGGATAAATCGGTTGTTTTTTTATTTACCTTCATGGTAACGCATTGTTTTCAATATTTTTCATATGTCAAATAAATAAATTTATTTCAATTCTCAGTTTATTGTTTGAAGAAGAAATGTATTTTTGATTTAGATATATTCCTAAGAAAAAATATTAAGTTAAATAGAAAATACGGTTCCTACAACACCCAGTAAAGCAAAATGCTGCTATGGAGTTAGTAAGGACAGTTTAAAACGTCACTGAATAAACAATAACAATAATAATGTTGTATGAAACGCGTAAAATACATATAAATAAACACATTTTCATAACAATAAATGTGCATTTCTATCACCCGGTTGCAGAAACGCTAATCAAAATTAATCATTTGTTAACAAACCGTTAACGGCTAATCAAATTTTTAATTAACCATTACCAAGCCGTTAACGGACAATCAATCGTTAATCAAATTGTAACAAACATCAAAGTTAATCAACCGTTAACGGGTTATTAACTATATATTAGGTTGCACAAACAACAATCATCACTTAATTAACCGTTAACAAATAATTATTTTTAATTGAAGCTAGTACGTCAATTAATGAACAATCAATTTGACATTTGAGTTTCCAATTACATTTTAGGCGTGTTATTCTGTATTTATTTGAATAATAAATTAAATTAATATAATATTTTTTATTGTATATCAAATTTGGTAACTTATAACAAAGGTGAGTTGTTGGTAGAACAATTACTATTTTTTAAATAAGTACATACATATATACAGTTTATACAAATGATTACAACAATTAATACAAACAATGTGAGTTCATGCATGAACTATTCCTTGAGATATATTCTTAAATACCTACAGGCCCTAAATTATAGAACAAACATGTGTTACGTAAAATTAGAATCCTGATGCTGACCACTTACAAACTTTATTACTATGTACTTAATCTAGTAAATCAAAATCAAATATGTATAAATAGATAAAAAAAAATCGGATTTAGTAAGATAAATCTAACTGATTGTAATGAATTCAAATAATTTAATACTTACGTAAGTTTAAATACGAGTAATACTTCTGATTATATATAACCTGACTGGTTGTAATCTATCATTGAAGTAAATTTTCCCACTATGATTTCTAATATTCCCTACACCTTGTAGGTAATAAAGGCGCGATATTTGATATTTAAAATGGAATCTGACTTGTCAGATCTTTCCGATATTGAAGAACCCCCCACGCAGATTACGGCCACGTAGAATACGAATGTTACGAGAAAGAGAAAATCCCTTCGAATCACAACTTTAAGTTTAGGTACCTACATATTAACAAAAACTACAGTTAATAATTTAATACATTTATTTGGTGCAAGAATTCAACCATTAACTGGTAGAAACAAATCGATTGATCCTAGAACACAAATTTTATTATCATTATAATGAAATATGAAGTATAGTATTATACTAAATACTTAGAACAATATAAACTTTAGTATTCACACATTACGAACGATCAACTGGTAATCTGACATCGCCTTTTTCATTGTTATTATCTCATTTTAACATAGACGCATGCTCGTTATATCATTTTTCGTTCAGATTCGCTCAGCTTCGTCGTCTAATTATTTGTAAAATACTTACATCTGCACAACATTCTGTTTCGCAGTAAAAACTGACAATCAGCTGTTGATTTGGCGGTATCACGTGAACACAGCGCGGTGTTGCCATCTATTACCACTAATCAACGGCTCATCACATGATGGAAGATTAATAAGAGGTTGATTTGTTTTGTGCAACCCAATTTGAATTTGATGAACATCAATATTTGATGAACAGTTAACTGATTACTGATTTGATTAGCGTTTCTGCAACCGGGCATATGACTTCCAAGTTCTAAAAAAATAAAAATGTAAAATATTTGATGACAACAATGCACAAACTTCCTCTTCTCCACACTGAGTTCTTGAAAAAACGTAATATAACAAATAATGACGTTCAAATGTTATTTACTCGTGGAATTATCTTGACAAATACCACTCGAGATTTGATTTTTAGCACGAAATATTTATTTCGTGCCTCCGTCCATTTTGACTAGTATTACAGAACTCAAAATCGTCCAGAAATGCGCTGTTGCTGACCTAGGCCGGCAAAAGGAGTTGGCATTACTGTTCTGGTGATATGTCAATTTAAGATTATTTTCAACACAAGAATTAGCAAAATATTTACAAATTTTAGGGCTAAATCTTTAATTATTGTAACTTAAATAACTAAATTTTGTCATAAAAATAATAAAATGCTGTCATTGCTGTCATCTTGTATAGATTAATTATAATTTCCAACTTTAGGACTAATTTGTTTCGTTTGTTTTGTAACTACAACTAACTTCACGTGATACAATTGAGTTTCCGCTATCTGTCATTTAAAATATGTTAAAGTATATAAAATATATATAACTAATGTTTGTATGATACATTTTCAATAAATACAAAATAATTACGCATTTTAAGCTCAAATGTAAGTAATTATATTTAAACTTGCAATGCAAAACCGTTAAAAATATATGTTCATTTTTTTAGGCTATGTAAAATAGAATAAAGTGTTGAGAAATATACGAAGAAATTATGGAGATGTCGGCACAAAAAATCTTGTGTATCACACGCCCAGAAACTGTTTTGCGAGATCTCGTATTTGCAGGCCTCGCTTTCAGCTCGGCCTGTCAAAATAAACTCGTTCTCGCAAATATTCAGTTTCTGGACTAGTGATACAAATAACTATTTATTTATAAATATCCACACTTGGTTTCTTGATGGCAATTTGTTTCAAAGATTTGTGCTCGTCAAAATCTTTTCAACAAATTGCCAAGCAACCAAGTGTTCATATAAATAAAAAAGTATCCGGCTAAATCAAACCTCTAGTGCTATTACTATCGTTATTTTTTTTTCTATAAAGAGACTGTAAGAACTATTGACGCACTCTTTTTGGCACATTTCGTTTTCTAGAGGTGGTATAACTGTTTTCAAAACTGACAGATGAATGACATATAACCTCATATTGCTGTCAGTGAACAATCAATTTTCACGTGTGAAGTTAAAAATTTTAGCGGGAAGCGATACCAACATACCTGATAAAAAACACCATGTCATATTTTTGACAAATTTCATTTTGAAAAAGTCGAGGAAAAAATCTAATAGAATTTGTAATGGGCAAAAGTCAACAGTCCCTCTCGGGCGCCATTTTGTAATGGTCAAAAGTCAACAGATTCGGGCGCCATTTTGTAATGGCCACGAGTCAACAGTCCCTGCTCGGGCGCTATTTTGTAATGGCCAAAAAAGGCGGCCTGTCAACTTTACTCGACGTTCTCTGTAGTACTCCTTGCTGTCAAAACAGATTTCTCGGGCACCATTCGATCGTTCGACAACACAGCACAGGAGAGGTGGTAAATCTGGTGAAGGACGCTCTTATAGCGTCGCTGAAAAGAGTGCCTGGAACGCCAAAAAGGGCTCGGGTAGATAAGTGGAGACAGAGTTCATTTTTTTTAAATTTTAATATTTTATTAACGTATATTAAAACGAGAATAATAACAAAACAAATGAAAATAACAATCGCTAGCATATAATCGGGTAATACAAGTGAACCAGCGATACTTGCAGGATTCGTTCAATAAAAGAAACGGTCAACAATAAACGGGCAACAATGGCACACACCAAAGTTGAGAAAAACAAAACGGTAACAGTGTTGTCACTGGACAACACTCATCAACAATCGCGATTTCGGAACGGAGCCGTGTTGACACACACCAACACTCATCGACAATTGCGATTACAGCAAACAGTGGTAAACTGCACTGTGCGGAAACATCCGGCTACGGACATCGCCGTAGCCGGATGTTTCCGCAATGCACCTTCTGCACTCCCTCACGAGCTGCCGGCACACACCAACAGCACTGAGTCAGAGGCAGCCAAGGTCCTAACACTTGCTTGCAAGGCACTCACCAGGTTCCCGGAAGACAGCACACACCGTCTCCCCGAGAGAGCACACACTCTCTCTCTAAGACTCGATGTAGAGCTAAAACTCTCTTGAGAGAGCACACACTCTCTGAATAAAATTATCGTTTGGGCCCGTATTTATACCCAGAAAAACCGTTAAAAATACGAAAATAAGTTTAAACAAGATTCTAATCATCCTGCAAATACTTGCTATTTTAAATAAAAAATATAAACAAATACAAACTCATGTGGGATCGAACCCACGATAACAAAAATACAACAATTCATTTTACAACAAACGACATACAATATAACCAAACAATTACATTGTATGCGTAATTTCAACCATTATAAAAATAATAAAATTGTAAAACAACATTTTTACTGGTGGGATTTTAACCTCCATTTGAATTTATTAATTTTAGCAAAAAACTACTTGTTAACCACAAGACTACAATGCTAAACACGAAAATTAAATCCAAATCTAGTGACCATCGTCACAAATTATAAAATTACCACAATAGAAAAAATAATATAAAAAGATGTCTCATAAAGCCTGTTATCCCACTCGTTTTTAGTAAAACTCGCCGCAGAGCTGCTCGTTTTCCAAACGTGGACTCGTGCATTCACGCATTGCCTTATGAATCTTGTTTTTTAATATACTATTATCAAACCTCGTATCCTTTTATGATTAATTTTGGTTCATTGCCCTCTATTGTTTTACTAATTTAGTGTTGTTTTATTTCACTTTCATTTTTTTGTACTCCGTTAATTTGAACCAAACCTGGTAAATAAGTAAACATATGTCAAGGTAACTTCACAATAAAAATTACAATAGCTTGTGTTTTGTTTCATGGCTTGATCAATAATATTTTAAATCTAAATAACCCCGTATTCGGGTTCCAGATCAGTTGTTAGCCTTAAAAAGTTGTGTAAGAATTGACTTACAAATATTTCTTTTTTAATTGCAGTAAACACCCGTCGCCATTACGGCGTCAGTACAGCAGTTGTTCTGGCTGTGGCTGACCTACTCGTTCATCCTGTGATCTCCGAGTTCTTGTAGGATGAGCCGACTGCAGAGCATGTTCCTTCTGGCCCACGCGCAGCTCTTGCTGTTCCTGGCCTTACCCCAAATTGGTCTGTCGGGAATTCTGGACCCTTTCAGTTGGGCTAGGTCGGATACCATTGATGTCAACATACCGTGGTTACCATGTAAGTATGTTTTGTTAATATTTTGTTTACGGTAATAAGAGTTTTTAAAGATAAACAATTACTTATACAATAAAAATTACTAGGAACTGTCAAAAAATAAAGGAACAGTGTATAAAATTATATATTTTATTGTACTCGTATAAACAATTTCACAGAAATAGGAATCATTCGTGATTAACATAGAATATTGTTCCATTCTGTAGTCCTTATATTTTCGTATCCTCCTTTGTTTATTTCATTTGACACACATGTCACATAATCTATTTATATAATGTCGCATAATCTATTTATTTAATAATTTTAAGTAACTGTTTATGTACTAAATAATTAAAAATTATCATATTTCGACGTTTCGAGCTGTCAAGTATGTCATACACAAAACAAAACTAATTCATAAGTTTTATGTGTGTAAAACAGCCTGGCGCAGCAGCGCCACCAAGTCTATTCTTATCTAAAATATAGCATAATTTTAAATGATTTTGTAACAAAATATTTTTAAAATATACAACTTTTCATTCATAATTTTAATAAAAACGATTAGCACTATAACGATATGACGTCACAACAGTATTTTTGTATGAGTGTACCAAGCGAAAAGAATATAATTTTATATTATTCGTAACTTGTGAAAATAAAATCCATATATTTATATGTAGTTCTATTTTACATGAAAATGTATGAAACATTTATCATTTTTATTAAAATAAAACATATTTATATAAACTCTTTATAACAACAGATTTTTCCTTTGACAAGGGGTAGAACTATAGTTTTCTGAAAGTGACAGCTGCCATTATTTAACCCTCCTTGACATCAATTTTTGGCAGAATTAATGACATTGACAGATATAAACAACTTTAGTCAGTAAGCGAAGTAAAATATGACGTTACATAAAATTAATTAAATTTTAAAAATTATATTTCAAAAACTATACACATTTGGAAACTGTAACAAACGCTAAAATTTTTCATTTTATTATATTTTTCAGGAAAAAATAAATAAATTGAAAAATGAGTACCGGACCCCATTGTATTTTTAAATAATATCGAGTTATGTATTGAATGCAATCACTTTCATTTTGCTGTTTTTTTATGAAATCCTTGGTATCTCTGCTAGGAAGTGTTATAGCACTAATGTTTATTAGGAATTTTTTCTCGTTTTGGTATTTAGAATTCAAACTCCAAAACCCTGTATGTTCACGCTACGTAGTTGTTGTACAATCTACACGATGTATTATTTTTGAATACCAACGAATTTGCACAGTAAGCACAGATCATAATCATAATAAAATGTCATAAAAAAAACCCAAATTTGTTTTTTTACATAAGTGTATTCTTATTATAAATTGAACTTTCATTTCACTTCATAATTTGTTTATTTTGAATTTTTTTAAAACAATTATTTTGATATAAAGGAATCTATTGTTTTATATTTATTTGAACGTACTCGTATTTTACCTTTTTGAAACTTTCAAATAATATTTCCTAGAAAATATTATTTTATGAACAATTAATGAACAAATAAAAATAACTTCAAACAAAATAAATAAATGTTAAAGTAAGCGTAATATAGGTCGATTTCTGTCAAGATTTTATTTATGATATTCAAATGAAAACAATTGTTTTATTTTGACTGTTTTGTATTTATAAATAATTTATTTAAAAAAAAACTAATATAATTACCCCTTAACCTTAAAAATAATTTTAACAAAAACTAGATACGTATTTCGAGAACTAAGTTCTCATCATCAGTAATACAACAAGTAGTGAAAGTTAAACAGAGTAATCAAGATTACTCAACATGTCAACCATGCCAGAGATCCTAACAACTCTGAGTTGTTAGGACCTCTGGCATGGTTGACATGTTGAGTAATCTTGACTACTCTGTTTCACTTGTATTACTGATGATGAGAACTTAGTTCTCGAAATACGTATCTTGTTTTTGTTAAAATTATTTTTAAGGTTAAGGGGTAATTATATTAGTTTTAGTTAAATTTAACCTTAGACTCCATCTATTATTAATTTATTTTAAAATTACATAGTATTAATAATTACGTCGCTAAAATAAAATAATTAGTCGCCCCCTATTCTGTAACTCAATCAATAATAGTTATCGATCGATAACAATTTTTGGCAAATAGAAACAAATGTATCAACTGTCAGCTTCATTTTTTATTCATACTATGTTCCGTAAGCCAACCAAAAAACCATAGTATCTTGATTCCGGGTACACCACGGTTCCTGAATATTTTTATCTATTTCGGGACAGATTGACATTGAATTGTATGATATTTAAAATTGACACAACCTAACAAAAATAAAAATTAACCAAATGAATGATAACGTTGAATATAACAATTATTACATTTAATGCCAATAATAATAACACAACCAACAATATAACAAATATAAATAATGTTTTCATACTTACATCTATAATAATTATTAGCAGAGCTGGGCGTACTCGAGTACTTTTACTCGTACTTGCGACGTTTCATTTAAATACTCGTACTCAATACTCTAAAACGTACTTAGAGTACATGAAAAGTACTCTGAGTACTTATAAATACTCTGAGTATTTATAAATACTTAGAGTATTTCAAGTTCATATTTTAAATTATTATTTTATGTCTACGATTACAACGAACATGCTTTTGCACCAGTTAATCGTTCATAAAAGATCAAATCTGTGTACCATAGAGCTTTGCAGGTTCGTCATTCTATTACCAAATGCAAAACAGAATGCAGTTCATTATTCTACTATCGTTTAGAAATGTCTTTGATTTTCATATTCATTTGAGTTGATTAATGTTGTAAATTGACACACAAGCGCGGAAATGTAAACTACCAAGGATATTTTATTTATTGACAGTTAAATGTCAAATTTAAAAAAAATACTTGAAATCTACCTCTTAGAAATGGTAATAGAAAAAAATCGTGTGTGTAGTAAGTAGGAAAAGTACTTTTTCTTACATACTGCACAAACAAATAGCTATTCTATTATTACTTGATATTACGAAGAACATACGTTTTACAATTAAATACTTAAATATTTTAAGGTGGAAACAAATACATAAACGATATACCTTTAAATATTTATTAATAAAAGAGTGGCGACATATTTTAGCGAAGCTAATATACATAATTTCGGAATAAACTGGTATTTAATTTTAAAATATTTAATTTTATATGAAATTTCCATATTTTTACCATACAATTATATTTTTTTTATGAAATTGTTTCATAAAAAACAATCTAGAAGCGATTTGTTACATAATTTTATATTACCTATAAAAGTACGTACTTTACAAAGTACTTGGAAAGTACTCTGTACTTTTCCTACAAAATATTAAAAATACCAGTACTTTACTTTAAAAGTACATTTGAGTATTGAATACTTTTACTCGTTACTCGAGTATTTTTATTTGGTACTTTGCCCAGCTCTGATTATTAGTAATACGACCACTGTGAAATATGCGTTTAGAAGGATATTTCATTAACATTTTCCTACTAAATTTTAATAGTAGGGAATATCGGTGGAAATAAAACTATAAAATTACATTTAAAACTAAAATATATTTTATATTTTTCTTTCTTAAACTACATACTGTTTTTCTTTCTTGGAAAATTTTAGGTAGGTAGGTATATTTTATATTGTTAAAACTATTTTTTTTTCGCAATTCTGTGAGTGAATATTTACTTATATACATATACAATATACAACGTTTTAATTAAATAATTGAAATACTTATTGGTAAATGACTGCTAAGTTAATATGAACGCGAAATGCGCAAAATTTTCAAATAAATGACAAAGAAAACGATTGTAGTTGTAGAATACGAAAATTGAGACAATCGATAACTTGATCATTCAAAATAAACGATTGTCATTAATTTAACGATCGACAACAGATAATGATAAAGTTACAGAATAGCACGGAACGTAATGTAATTTTTATTTCAATACTTTTATTGAAAAAAATCTATTGTGGCCAGCACAGTACCTCTCGCCATTTACATTTTATGTTACATAAATATTGTATTTAACATTTATTTATGATGATGACTTCTTTTTCGAGATTCATTGACGCGATTGGTGGTATTTCTGAACTGTATATATATAAAGAAATAATGCAATAAGAAATATGAATTATTGTTCATCCTAGAAAAAGCCTTCAGTAATGTCAGTGAAACGTCAAAGGTCAAGTTTTAAAACCTAGCTCGCACTACCACCCAATAGGTATATAAGGTGTTTTTTAATCAAAGTGGTTACGTACGATTACGTAGTAACCGCATTTTATTGCGCACGCCCACACACAAGAGCGCGCGCACACATTCGCACGTACGCATGCAGATGCACGCGCGCAAATGCAGACTACATCGTAAAAACGTAAAAATCGGATTTGCAAATGCACTTATTAACTAAAGTCTGGATATTCGATTTTTAGCATGATTCCAATACCTTAAGAGGAATGTGCTCCTTAAAAGCGCTTTTATTATAAAGGAGCGCTCGTAATACGAGCCACTACATTTAATACTCAATATTAAAATGATTACGTGGTTACAAATGATTACTTGATTACATAATTGATTACGTTTAGTTGTACACCTGATTACGCTAGTGAAACACCCCTCGACGGAACATAATATACCTAAGCGTATTCTATAATTATTGGCTACAATTTATTATCGATCGATCAAAGTTATCAATCGAGTTACAGAATAAGGATGATTATTAATTTGATTTGTATTATTACAACCTATCCCTTTAATTTCAGTTGAGAACGAGACTCGATGCTATGATGAGTTAGGCTGCCTGAATATAACTCGTAGCTGGTACCATCTCATTAATCGGCCTTTCAACGTCTTTCCTCTGCCCAGATCTGTCATCAACACCAGATTCATACTCTACACAAGAGATAATCCTACTGAGGTAGGTTTAATACACTTAAATAAAATAGTGAGTGCCGATGAATGAAATGTAGTTTTTTGTCCCTTTTCAAACTGCCTGTTTACGATTTTGCGAGAACTAATTTTAGTAAGTAATACGGGAATTATAATAGAGTAAAGTCGGTGAATGTGGAATACCATTTTTATTTCATTGAAAAAAACATGCGAAAAGATGGCGGTTAATCATCAAATATTGTATATACGTCATTTAAAATGTACTTTACAAAATAGTAACACTTTCAGGTTGATTATCTAGAATAATTCACTTATAAGAGCAATTTGCTACAAAATTGAAATTTTTACACCTCTTGAAAAATGGACGGTAATGTGGAATACCATAGTGGAATATATACCACATAACCATACTTACTTTCACAGTATAAGAAATTTCGGAAAACAATGCAAATATGTTCTTTAAATTATTTATTCCTTCTTATCAAAAATATATATAAAAAAAATGAGTATGCTATTGGAATGTAACAAAATAAACTATATTACATAATCAACTAAACGCATTTAACCCATTTGATGTCCTCGTACTGCCTTCTGCATGTTTGCTTCTTGCTAGGTATGCTTTTCTGGCACATTTTCCTAAACCAAGAACAGTTATCTAATCTTATTATAACATTTTCGCTAATTTAGAATATTCCACATTGGCATACCCCTCGGTATTCCACATTAGCGGATTTGTTGACACTAAATTCTCGCCATCGAATTTCATTTAGGAATTAGTTAGAAAAATATTTTTAAAATCTAGCCTACATCCCCAAACCCCTATCCATACTGCAGTTGCAAAAAATCGTACTTTCTACTACACAATCAGTAATAAAACTACATATCTTCACACTTGCTTAAAAAGCTCAGCAGGCACTCATACTATTTTTCTAGGTTTTTCATGTTATGCACAATGCAGTTAAGTTGGTGTCTCTATGTGGGTAATAACTCCCCTACACACGTGCATTTGTGCCATTAGATCACAGATGACGTGTACCATTTTTTCAAAAAGCGCCTATTCCACATTAGGTGACTATTCCACATTCACCGACTTTACTCTAGTAAAAGGGAACATTTTTAAGCTTATTAAAAAGTGAACGCGTTTTTAAAGTTAATTTGAGGCGTTTAGTCCTTCAACGAATATTATGAAAAACATTAATCATATAATGGGCCCGTCCAATTTTTTTTAAATTTTTTATGTTACGAAGAATTTAAAAATAGAAATGCCGTATTTTTTGTTTTCCTGAAATTATGCTTAATAACGCCTAAAATAATTATTAAAGTTTTAGCGCGAAAGTTGTGACGTTTGCGTCACTCCGCCATAAGTAGAAATAACCGACATACGTTACCATTAAAAAGTTTAATATCATTCAAAATATATATTTATTTGGTTTACTTACATGAATAGTGTCAAAAAAATCAAGTAAATAAAATTAATAATTTTTGCTCCTTTTCATAATCAGGTTAATTATGCTTTAATGAATGTGCCTTTAAGACTTTCTTTAATATACTATTGAAGGTTATCATACTTATCACGTGTCATTATTATAATTAAAATAGTATTTAAACTATTTTCTATTTATAATTAAATACAACAATGACAGTATGATTACAAAAATCAAAACATAGTTTATAATAAAAGGTAATTCAGCATTTACATTCCTATTTACTAAATGATTACAACAATGATAAATATTGAGATTACAATAATTAAAACATAAATTATAATATAAATTTATTTTGATATTAATAAAAAATTACTCCGATATATTAAATATGTGCATGTTAGATTATGTGTAAAGCCAATCGCGAATTTATGAGCAAAATATGCATTGTCCACTCTACAGTGACATATCCACAGGGTAACTGGACGACTGTAGTGACACTGACGTCACAAAATGGCGACCATTTTACGCTAAAAACTTTAATTACATTATTATCGGTATATAAATTCAATTAATATAGCAATTTTTATTTCATTTTCATTTATTTATATTCAAAATTCATATGCGACATGTAATTTGTAAAAAGTCGAAGACTTGGATGGGCCCATTACTCGTAAATGCGATTAGAGATGATTAGTCCTTACCTTAACCAATTCAAGTATTCAATTTTATATTAGAGGTTGTAAAAAAGTGACACGTTAATACTGATTTGTCACTTTTTCGCATTATGGTGAAAAAGAATATCAATTTAACATTCAAAATGACAAGCAAAAACTTAACATTCTGAAACGGAATTAGGAAAAAAACTATGGAAAGTGATCATTTAATGATATATGAAAAAACCGCAGACACTTTTTTTTCGAAATAATTGAACCGTGTTATTAAAAGAATCATTACTCATTCTTTTATTAGTTGTCAGTTTTTTATTATTCACCTTGTTTGTTAAAAACAGAAATGAACTTGATTTATCTAATTGAAAGGAAATTACAAGTAGGGGGTCCTGAATTCTACTTCCGGTTTCGTCGGACGCAACATCATTGTTGATTTTTTAAATTAAATGATATACAGGGTGTTTCTTTTAAAACAACCAGTTCTTTTTTGGGCAAAATAATGACTTTAGGAAACGTATTATATACAAAAAATGTTCAAGAATAAGAGTCTAATTTATCAGCAATTACAAACCGAAAATTCAACCAGTGGTTCTCAAACGGTAGATGCAACCCTATACAAATTTCTTTTCATTGTCAAAGCCAGGGCTGCTCCGTGGGGGTATAAGGCGCCTTTGTTCAAAGTTATGTAAAATGTAATGATGTAAATTTGCAAATTACCACACGCTTTAAAGTTTAAACTATACTTTTTATTCATCAAAAGAGCTATATTTAAAATATGGATGAAATTTTCTTTGATTCATTCTTCCAATCAAAAGATTATAATCAAAATCGTTTGTTATCAACAATTTTACAGTTATAGTTTGCAATAGGGATTACAGCTCAATCGAATTAAGACAAATTAGTAAAAAATAGTGAAAGTAGATGCTTAATAATGAATATTAATAAAGATATAAAATGATATAATTGAAATACTTCGGAAATAAGGGGTTTTTTGTTTTAGCAGCTCGTCACTCATATGAATTCCATATATATTATTTTGATTGGCGACTCAAAGAATACCTATAAATATATAACGAATACCGAGTTAGGGGGTGGAGTCTACAACCAATGGAAGTAGACAAATTCAAATAGCGGACACTTGGTTACCAGTCCAAAACTGCAATTCTCAAACAGTTTTTATTTGAATATAAATTTCTTGCATTAAACTTAAAATTTTGATACACTTGCAATTATAATGAATGTAGACTTGTACAGTATTATAATATTAATTTGTTTTTTATAAATATAATTTAAAAATAGCATACATTTCAAAAACATTTTAGATACTCGCAGAAAACAGTTTTATATAAAACCTTATATTCGTGATGTCACATCTATATTTTCAAAATTCGAGGGACCATAACTCGCTTATTAATAGGAATTTTTTCACCGGAATTTCACCAATAGTCTTAGTTTTACTTATACTTTCTGATGAAATTATATATATATATATATATATATATATATATATATATATATATATATATATATATATATATATATATATAAATCTGATGTGGATACCACACGACTTCCTTGTACGCAAGACCAATATGACGATGAAGTATAGATCCAAGTATAAAATTGCACGTATTTGACGTAATTTGACATTAACATCTATTTTTTATTTTTTCGTTATTTTTTGTCCTAATCCATAGCAAGCTTCATTACAAAAACCAAAAAGTATATAAGTTTTAAATATACATATCTCGCTTATACAAAGGGCTAATTAAATAATACTTGTTGTGCTAGACGCAGAATTTAATTCTTTAAAACTTTTATTTGAAGCATTTATTTCTAAAATTAAAATGAAACCATTTTATTCAAGAAAAACTGTTAACAACTTCAGGTAATTATCACTTCCGGTTAGCTTGTTTTAACCAAAATCTGCTATGTTATTCCAATTGATATAAAAGTCTTATATACCAAATTTGAAACGTTTTGAATTATATTTTAATATAGTTTTTCATTAAAATCTATTATAGGCTTCAAATAAAGTACCATTTCTGGAAATTATGTAATGACCAAAAAGGGAGGTGCACAACTAGATGCTATAGAAGTCCTAAATACAAAATTTCAACTTTCTACGGCTTACCGTTTTTGAGTTATGCGAGATACATACGCACGTACGTACGTACAGACGTCACGACGAAATTAGTTAGAATGGATTCAGGGATGGCCAAAATGGATATTTCCGTTGAAATCTCAAAGCCGAAATTTTTCGCGATTACAATACTTCCTTTACTTCGTACAAGGAAGTAAAAATGGTGGAATCCCCTATTGCAATATAACAATGAGAGAAAATTATCCGTTTGGCAGAATATTTCTTTTACTTTTTAATCATTAATAATAAATAAGGGAAATTCAATATCAGTAGAAAATAAAATAAAATGATTTCACTAAGATTTCAGAATTGTATGTAAATCATAAAGTATTTGATTCTTCGCAAAATGCTAGAAGGTAATCAATATTCTTGAGCTATAATCAATATATTCTTTGTTGTAATCAACATTTTCACAGTTGTTATTTCAATGTAACAATGCTAGAAAAATAACGAACTGATTGGTAGGATAATTATTTTACTTGTAACTCAAGCTCTAAGTCTCATTTCCACCTATTGTCTTAATGATTAAGAACTATAATTAATATCTAAGCGCAATGCGCAAAAATGTTTATTATATGGCAATGTTTATTACCATTTCCAGCTATGCATAAGGCTTAATCCTTAAGAACTAAGAGCGATGCTTAAGAACAAAAGCTTGCAAACTCCAAGGTTTAAGGCGTAATGCCTAAGCGTAATTGTGAAATGGAAATACATATCTGTCATCTGTCTTTCTTTATTTTCTAATCTGAACTGTCAGCTGTCAGTCTATTTTATAATTATTAAGTTTCTTTAATTTTTAGGTATTGATATAGATGCCAAAAATTATGTGACATGTTAAGAAAAGAAGAATTACTGCTGCAATGACAGGCTGCTAGAGTTAAAAATAAAAAGGATAAAAAATGTGACATTTCTGTCGAATTAGTCACTAAACAAAGTAGCTGGAAATGGTATCCTAGTAAATTGTTATAATGCATTAAGCATTACGCACAAATCATTATGCATTAAGCATTAAAACATTCGGTGGAAATGAGGCTTAATACAAAAAAATAAAAAATAAATATTTTGTTCACTTCTATCACGTTAATCTGTAAGTTGTATAGTAATTTTGTCTTTATGAATAAGAGCATTTTATAAAAATTTACTATTATTTACTTTACTATTTTGAAACGGCGCCCCTCAAAGTCAGACGCCTTTGTGCGGGGCACAACTTGCCCACCCGCACGGAGCGGCCCTGGTCAAAGTAAACCGTGCGACTAGAAAAAGAAATCAGAGCTGTTTATTAAAAGCCTCTTACTTACAGAAACCACTAACCAATAAAAATCAATTTAATTATTGTTAGATGTAAGATTTGTTGTAATGCGATCTGGATTCATCAATCAAGAGACACTCACTTTTACCTTTACTTTTACTGTTTTACTTTCAATTCAACAATGGGTGCGCGTTCTAACAAAGGAATGTGTTTGAATTACAGGGTCAAGTAATCAAAGTACAAGATGAAGAAACCATTGAGAAATCAAACTTCAATCCGAAAAAAGCCACCAAATTCATTATTCACGGCTTTATTGATACGCCGCTGTCCAACTGGGTAAGTAGGCTATACATAACACATGATATAGGCGGTGTGCACAAAAGTAGTCAGCGCCGACAGCGGACAAAAATGACAAAATGCTTACTCATTGAAACATAGCAAGGTTATGTTTATGTCAGAATAATTTTGCATTTTCTATTTTGTAAAATATTTGCAATAAATGCGAATGATAGGATGTCAAATATTATGTGATGCATGGGGGATGTAATAATTCTCACAAAATTACCTATTGAAGTATCAAATTTTATAAATTTCCTAGAAGATTATATGAGGAACAGATGTTTAAGAAAATAACTTTTTCTTCTATTAATATGAAAAATTATTTTAGGTATACATATTTTCTCATTGTAAAAGATACTTATCCAGGTCCGGATTAGCATTTCTTTACGCCCTAGGCCAAATTCATGACTGCGCCCCCCTCTCCCTCTCAATATATACCGAGTTTTAATCATGCTTGATTTCATTAAATACTTATTTTATATCGGTGCCGTTATGAATCTATAAACGCACTGAAAACATGTTAAGAAGATCTATAAACGTACTGTTTTTGGGCTTTTTGTTTTCTAGGGGTGGTATGACTTACTGCTTTTAAAACTGATACATAAATGACATATCAACATCAAACTGCTGAGTCAACAAAGAATTTTCATCCCTGAAGTTAAATTTGCTAGAGGGAAGTGCTACCAACGTAATTGATTTTACAAGTCGCATTTATTAAAAATTTAATAGAATTATAAAATTGCCCTAATAGAAAAAAATGATTTAAAAACATGTATCATAAGAACTGTGATCGCACTTGTCCTTTATAAAACTCATTGCGAAACGGCTCGTTTTCCAAAGTTGAACTCGTGGGTTACAGATTGCCTTATGAAATTTGTTTTCTATATACCTACTATTATAAGTCATCAAAGCTACATTTACCATCTTTTTACAACTAGCTAAAGATTACTACTTTTATTTTGCTTCTCTATCTCTCAAATGAAACGCATGTAAACAATAATTCTGGACTTGTTAGATGCAGTTTTTAATTCTGAACAGTTTTACAGTCTTGAAAATTTTACCATTGTATTTGCTAAGATTCATAAGTAGACACCCGGTATATAAATATTAGAATTATTTAATATCTTCGACAACTGTCATAGCTCAACAGGATTTACTAATCACTCTACTATACTGATTTTGTATAATTAAAGCAAATGTGACTGTCTACGTCGTTTAGTAGAGGTGGAGCTAAATGTCATGAGCTATGAAATGCGCAGATCAAGAAGAGAGACAGCTAGAGAAAGGTCAGACAATAGGGGAGAGGGGAAGAGAAAGATAGAATTTTGCTTTCTGCGCAACAGCTCTTGAGATTTTCTCATTTATACAACTACTCGATGTGCGCCCCCTCCGTGCCTGCGCCCTAGGCCATGGCCTAGGTTGGCCTTATGGGTAATCCGGGCCTGTAGGTACTTATCGTATGAATAAAATTCCAACAATAGTCGTCTGATTGTAATAATGAATTATATAAAAATGTGTTTCTTAAGTTAATATTTGAACAAAATATAGTATAAAAAGCAAGAAATTGTATTAAAATTGTATAATACTTGCAGTTGTATGAAATAGAAGTCTATTTTTGACATAATTCGTCTATTTATTACAGATTTTGTACATGTAATGTTAATGTTAAAGATGGAAATTCACATGGTTCGTATTTTGCGTGTATTTTCTTTTCCGAGCTAGTGCAACTGATTCCACTTAGAGCCTAGTATATTTTCAATGAATAATCTTCTTCATTTATTGCGAATATAAAGGAAAGATGCTAACATCATACATTGATAACGTGATATGTAGAAATTTTCTTCTTTCCAATCATTCAAATTTTCCAACTTTTTAATCTTAATTTCCATGTGTTGTGCATCTTGTAACATTTAACTAATATTATAAATTATAATATAAATTTAAATATAATAAAATGGTCTACAGAAATCACACATATTATGATAAAAATTATATTTTCTGCCACAGTATGTTCGCTGGTATTTTGACTTTTTTGATTGTCACATCACATATATAGCATTTTAAATATTTTCTTTATTCGTTTCAATATACTATGATGAATAATATTCATACACAATAGCAACAACTCAAAATAAAATTGTAAATTGTATCACTTTCTCGAAATGTCAAAATTGATTCGGTAATCAAAAATGCCAATGTAGCCGTTAAAGGCGCTGACCACGCGCTGACGCTCAAAATGTGTACGTCGCCTATAGGCAAAGCATGTCAGTGACGGCGGTAGATTTATTTCATTAGGGGTTAAATTGTGTATTTGGTTCTGTACCTTATTTTAAGAACAACAAGTGCTGCTTTTATTGGAACGTGATGTTCTATTATTACTTTGTTTTTTTGTAACATACTATACTTCATTTCACGTAAGAAAATTGTGGTGGGAAGAACAGTTTCATGACTTCCTTGTACATAGTAAAGGAAAAAGGAAGTATTGTATTTGCGAAAAATTTCGATTTTCAGATTTCAACGGAAATATCTATTTTGTTCATCCCTGAATCCATTTTGACTAATTTCGTCGTGACGTCTGTACATACATACGTATCTCGCATAACTCAAAAACGGCAAACCCTAGAAAGTTGAAATTTTGTATTTAGAACTGCTATAACATCTAGTTGTGCACCTCCCTTTTTGGTCATTACATAATTTCCAGAAATGGTAATTTACTTGAAGCCTATAATGGATTTTAATGAAAAACTATTTTAAAATATAATCCAAAACTTTTCAAATTTGGTATATATGACTTTTATGTCAATGGGAATAACCTAGTAGATTTTGGTTAAAATAGATTAACCGGAAGTGGTATATTATCTGAAGTTATTAACAGTTTTTCTTGAATGAAATAGTTTTATTTTAATTTTAGACATAAATGCTTCAAATAAGAATTTTAGAGAATTAAATTCTGCGTCTAGCACATCTAGTATTATTAAATTAGCCCTTTGTATAAGCGAGATATATAATTTAAACATTATATACTTTTTGGTTTTTGTAATAAAGCTTGCTATGGATTAGGATAAAAAGTAACAAAAAAAAAAATAATGTTAATGTCAAATTACGTCAAATAATTGGGTGTATACTTCATGTTGGTCTTGCGTACAAGGAAGTCCTGTGGTGTCTACATCAGATTTTTTGATTGAATAATAACCCGATATATTATCCAATCAAACAACAAAATCAAATTTTTCCTATCTTCCCATCACTATTTTCTTACGTGAAATGAAGTATTTGTAAACGTAGATAAAATTTCCCCTCTAGTGGCGCAAATCGGCACTACGGAAAGCAATCTTACAAGCACCATATTGAATAAGTGACAGCTGAGTGAGTAGTGTAGTAATTAATAATTAAATATTTAAACTTATAGTCTTCATATAAATAAGTTTTTAAATTCGATTTGTATACACAGTCAACGAAACACAGTGAACAATGTGAACTGTCATATGTCATACCCATCGTATGGCGGCCATCTTGTTTCGAAAATCAGCGCCTCTATCGTTAATTTCGATTGCGAATAAATATAGATGTTTATAATGAAATAGGATATATGTCAAACCTTACACGTGTCCTGTGTCTCTATAATATTTCTTCGTCTCTTCACGTAAAGTTTCGCTAAGTAAAATAATTTATAAAAATCGATTTTATAATTTTTAAGCTTAGGAATACTAAAAAAAATAACTTGTTGTTAATATCATAATAACATTAAGTATATTTAATTGATATTATTTTTTGACTGTAGGTATAATATGACAACTTCCAAGAGAATTTTTTTTATAAAAAAAGTCGGTAACTGGTCATTTTTTAAGTCTCTTATACAAACTGTCACGTGAACTATAATTAGGTAGTTTTGCTATAAAGTTTAGAATATCTACCACTCAAGAATTTTATTTTGATGGTTGTGGTTGCAAAACTATTCAAAACACAATTCCACAAAAATTAGAACGCGAAAAGTAACATTTATACTGATTTTGGCATTTTTTAAAAAAAGTATAGTGTTAGATTATATATATCCTAAAATTACTGTAACCACTCGAGTTTCGTCAAATTGAGTTCTATGCGTTAGGTTACCGTTACATTAAAGTATTTTTTAAAAATTTGCAAGCAAAAAAGTCGCATTTTAATGACAAATACAGACTAAAAATAATGGAAATAATTATTTTGGCGCTAAATGCCTATAAAATGCGTGCATCCACCTGAATTTCATCAAATTGAGTTTTGTGCGTTAGGTTATGTTACGTTCCAGTATTTTTTGAAAATTTGCTAGCGAAAAAGTCAATGAAAAAAAAAACAATATTTAGAATAGGTAAAATCTGACTAATTTTGCTATATAGGGTGTTCATGTTAAATGGGTCATCATTACTATCTCAAGAACTATAAGAGCTACAAAGGTTAAAATGAATACATCTTATTTTTATTACATAGAATTAGAGTGCCCTGATCGAAAGAAGTACATGTTTTGTTTTTGTAATTGATCACAAATGTCAACGCAAACAAAATATTCACCTATTTCTATCATGGCATTCTTATTCTATGTAAAAAATTAACACGTATTCGCTTTTTCTATTCATGACACTCTTATAATAGCCATATTTTAATCAAATTTATATAAAACTTTACATTCATTTTTTCTCAAAAAAATTGTTATGTAAGGGTATACAAATATTATATCACTGAATTCAGAATTAAATTATAAAATATATGTTCTCATTTAAAATAAAACAGTTAGATCCCGTATTTTAAGAATCACTGGTCGAAAAAAATAATTCCTCGCGGGATGGGATATCATTTCTATAATGCCAATGTAGCTTTGCTTTGTTTTAGCATTATGTATATTTGAGCTAACAGGTTGTAACTTATGCTGCAATATCGATGCTATATTTACCGTTTTAACTGAGTTATCATACAGATCAGAGATAAAAAAAGCCGGTCCTAAGTAAATAAAAGTCATGCCTTCAAATGTTATACATGCCATAATATAAATAAAATTGATTCGAATTTGTTAATTTAAGTATAATAATATATTGGGGTGTATTCTGTAAAA
Organism: Harpalus rubripes; assembly: GCA_963082715.1. Classification (NCBI taxonomy): domain Eukaryota; kingdom Metazoa; phylum Arthropoda; class Insecta; order Coleoptera; family Carabidae; genus Harpalus; species Harpalus rubripes. Next base: position 14,845,755 of record OY720465.1, read on the forward strand.
AAACTGTTAATTTTAACATGCCTTTAAAAAATTACATTTTAACCTGACTGTTAACAATAAATTTATTTTTTGGTATTCTTTGTGCAAAAATTTGACACTGCTGTTAAAATAATAAATTTTAACAAGTCTGTTAAACACCAGAATGAAGTGATCACCAAAACAGAAAAAAGGCACGTCTTTACTAAAGTCATGTAGTTAGTAACCATAACACAAATAAATAAACATGGTAAAAAGGGTAAACAATTGTCAGTTTATGTGTCACTTTGAGAATTTAGAAAATGTTAGAATTAGTTATTAATAAAAATAAAATCGGATGCAATTTCAAGTAACAGATTTATTTATTCCAAAATTATATGAGTCCGATGAATACAATTAATTATTAATCAACTTAGATTGTTCTCGCTTCCGTGTCGCCAGCCCGAGTGTCCCAAATCTCCGTTGACATCATGGAACACCCGCCTTGTCCCCGCCAGCAAGATCCCCGAAAAATCCTGCTCAGCATTTCCTATGAATGCGTATTTGTTTGAGACGCACACGGTGTTGATATAAGGCGATTTGGTTTATTGACTGCTTACAAAAACGAATCTGTCACTTTCAAATTTTAGAAAAAAGGATGGAAATAATGCTTCGAATAATAAATAAAATCTGCTGTATAATCATGTCTCATTTTTAGGTTCCATATTAAAAATGATTTACATTGAAATTGTAAATAATTAAGTTATCATGTAAAATTTCTTCTTCTTGATCCTCACAATTGACATTCCAAAATGTTAAGTTACGTTTGTTTGGCGAACAAGACAGGAATAAGCATTTTTAACTGCATTTTATACCTACATTATTACTATATTTTACGATATATCTAAATCGTGCTCTCGGTATACCATTCAAAGGTTCAGTCTTTCTCGAATTACGGTAATTAAATATTCCTACTGGCATCTCGCTGTGATACACAAAGACATACGATTGAACAGGTGACCGTTATTAAATAAAATACTTCGTAAAACAGTTGTATATTTTATTAAATATCACCAAGATATTTTTTTATATTCATCCATGGTAATTTCCTTTCGTTTTCTATTTCATTTTTTCTATTACGGTGTTCTTATGTTTCTATAAAAGCACTGTTTATCACTGAAAACACGACGTTTAGAAAATCTATAAACGTACTGTTTTTGGCGCCTTTCATGTTCTATAGGTGGTAGTCATGCTTTCATAACTGACAGATAACCTTAAAATGATAAATTGTTTGTGTTGAAATATTACTTCTAATTGTGGATTTTTATCCTTTCACTAGGTGATAGGACTAGAAAGAAAAGAAATTTATAGCTATAGCTGTGCTAGTTAAGAAAGAATAAGAATCTGTGAAGTTAAAATTTCAAGTAAAAAATAATGAAACAAGAAACAATGCGCTCAGGTTTACTTTGTCAAAATAATTAAAACGGTAAGTTTTATTTATTACAATTTAAATTTATGGTAATGCAATTTTGAATCTAATGTATTGTTATTCCAGGCAGGTTATGAAATGTATGATGCACGTTACTTGAAAATGTTAACACTGTCTACTCAATTTGTGGCGGCTACTAGCAAACAAATATGAAAAGTTGTCGTTTTAATCCATGATTTGCAGTTCCACGTTGTGGCGAACTATCGAATATATGCCATATATGTTTTGTATTAAAAATTGTAAGAAAAGCTGTTGCCGTTATCTGTGCAACTGAGCAATGAGTGTTGTAATAATGGTGGAAAGTAAAAGTCTAAATCAATAAATTGTTCATTAAAGTATTTCATTATTTAAAGAGTTTTATTTATATGTTTTCTCAATAAAAAGGCTTGATGGTCCACGTAACGTCCTTCAATCCCATATTCAAGTTTTATTTATGATAATAACCAACACGAAATACCGATATGTCAAATCAGGATGGTTCATTAATAACCTTGGAGTTCATTGTATGTATTGGTTTTCCTCTTTCATAATTGTATAATGCTTGATACAATGTTTTAATGTAAACAATCAGACAAAATCACAAGATACACAAACTGTCAAAATGTGAAATTTCAATTTTTAGCGGGAAACGCTACCAACATAACTGATAAAAAAACACCAACTCATATTTTTGACAACTCCTTTTTTTAAAAATCTAATTGTAAAATTACCTCAATAGAAAAAATAGTATAAAAAACATGTATCATAAGGCTGGTTGACGCACTCGTCCTTTGTAAAACTCGCCTGGCGGCTCGTTTTCCAAACTTGGACTCGTACGTTAACAGATTGCCTTATGATACTTGTGTTTTAATGTACTATTCATTAATTAGAAGTACAAAATAGTCAAATGCTGTGATAATTTTATTGTATAAACAGATGTTAAAATCTTAAAGGCATCGATTTGAATGACGTTAAAATATACAATTTTAACACCTAATTTTAACATGGGTGTTAAAATTTTAACAGAATTGATAGTTCCATAATACAAAATATATTTTAACAGCTAGTTTATTTTTAACATACTGTTTAAAATTAACAGTTTCCTTACAGAATACACCCCAATATCTATAAACCGGGGTAAGAAATACATTTTTAAATATTAAGATGCAAGCCCCAAAGAAAATAATCCTATCGCCGCCAATGTCTAATACTTATGATTCTCGGTGTATAATGTTGAGCAAGGTCCTTGGATTACGTTAATGTACTTGTGTTGAATTATTTTTTAACTTTGATGCATTTATTAACCTACAAATGATTGCAATATTTGCTTCGTTAAACATAATGACAAGTTTTTCTCGTTGCAATACAAAGAATAGAAAAAGTTTCGTATTTTTTTTTTTTGTAAATTACACCTTAATACGTATAAGTAGTTACAAAATCTTAATGATATTTTTAATGCACTTGATATGATCTTGACATTATGAATTGTACAATACAAGTAAAAACATATGATCTACATTTTCGTACGATAATATCAAATAAGTGACTAATCTGGTGCTTTCTCTCCACTATATCTTTGAACAACTAAATTCTGACTGTACGAGCGTGAAAATGTTCGCGGCGTAACACAATACAACGTACAATGCAGTTATTAAATCAGCTGTGAGCAAGTAGTCACCTTCCCAGTAGCGCAGTTGAACACGCCTACTGAAATTTTGATAATATGCAATAAGCCAAGTGTCTTTACGGGTTATATTTATTTATTCTGTGTTAAGGTTGTAGAAATGACAGAAGCTGTTAGCATTTTCTATAAATAGGTTGAAAAGATTCTGACCAATGCGTTAAGAATGATAAAAATTTCTGCAAGGTGAGTCTCCCGGTTCCTAAAGGTTGATTAGAAATGTCTATGCGGCTTTGAATTGGAACCTCGACTTCCCTATTCGTCGGATTTAGCCCCATCAGGCTTACATGTATTTTCGAAAATTAAAAATCACCTGAGACGAAATAAAAACTATTACTAAACTTCTTCTGTGTTAGCCGCAAATGTTATGCCATAAAACAAAAAAAAAATCTGATATGGCCAGCACATTACCTTCCATCATAGTTATATGTATTTTGTACAAATGTCATATAGAAAGTTCCTTGCAAAAGGTTCTATAGTAAAAATGAACAAGCAGAAGACTCACGTCATCGACCTGAAAAAAACCTTATAAAATGAAATATAACTTATAGAAATTATTGGGTGTTATTTATTTTTTAAAAAAGAGGGAATAAAAAATACTAGTATTAAGAAACGTATATATTAATGAAATTTACCTTCATATCAAAGTCAATCCTTATTCCTTTTAGGTAATATAAAATTATTTGAAATAATTGTAGTTAATTTTCGTATCATAACGGTAGCACTACTGACAATGTCCATGTTTACATCCTGTCCCTGTCACTTGATTGACAGGTGATTGTCAACTCATCTCATCCAGGCACAAGAGACTTGAATTAATCTAAATGATTGCAAATATCAAAGTAGTTATAGTTAAAAATATATTGAACTATTGAACTGTCAATAAAATATATAAATAAAATAAATCGTTCTAGTTTCTTCTTAGTATTTTGTGAGTTGTGTCTTACGCTACAGAATTACTGCAGTGCCCAATTACCGGATAAGCTGACTAGGCTGCAGCCTAGGGCGCACAGATTTTGGGGGCGTACAATTTTCTCGTCTTGTAGTTTTTGGGATGCTTTGATTTGGTTAGAGCTAAGACGACCTAAACCAGGCCCTGAATGTTATTGGTTTGTCTTATTAAATATTACACAATAATTATGGTGAAATATGTACTTTAAATTGTACATAATTAAATCCAAATATATGAAAATTAGTGACGTTCAGGGTCGCTTTTTGTCTGAGAGGGGATGTGTCGATCAATTGTTTGCTCTTCGTACGATTGTTGAGAAGTCACTTGACAAGAACAAGAAGGTGTTCTGTGGCTTTCTTGATCTAAAAAAGGCGTATGATAGTGTTCTTCGAGATACTTTGTGGGATGTACTCAGGGAGTACGGCGTGAATGGAAACTTGCTGGGAGCGATTCGTGCATTGTATGAGGGTAGTGAGGCTGCTGTAAGAATAGATGGTAGGTTGAGTGATTGGTTTCGTATAAATGTTGGTGTGAAACAGGGCTGTGGTATGTCTCCGTGGTTGTTTAATTTGTATATGGATGTGTTGTTGCGGAGAGCATTGAGTGAAATGGATGGTGTACAAATTGGTGAAAGTATTGTGCCTGCGTTAGCGTATGCGGATGATGTAGTTGTTTTAGGTGAAAATGAAGAGCAACTCAGAAGAATGATAGAGAGAATACATGTAGTTGGAAGAAGTATGAATCTGGAGTTGAATGTTGATAAATCCAAGGTGTTAGTATTTGAAAGGAGTAAATTGGTGACTATGTGCAATGTGTTGGTGGATGGAGTGAAACTGGAGCAAGTGAATGAGTTTGTATATTTGGGTAGTATGATGTCAAGGGATGGTCGAATTGATAGAGAAATTGAAAGGAGAGTGAGTGCGGGGTGTAAGGTAATGGGTGCTCTGGGTACGTTTGCTCGAAACGTAAACGTATCTAGAGAAGCTCGTTTAAGTGTGTATAATGGAGTGCGTGCCTGCTTTGATGTATGGAAGCGAATGTTGGGCATGGACGGGAAAGCATAAAAAGAGAGTGACTGCCGTGGAAATGAGGTATTTACGTGGAGTATGTGGATATGTTAGACGGGATCGCGTGAGGAATAATTTGGTGTATGAAGAATGTATGGTTAGGAAGAATGTTGTTAAGAGAGTAGGAATGAGCCAGTTGAGATGGTTTGGTCATGTGGAGAGAATGAAGAGTGAACGGCGTGTATATCTTGGTGAAATTGAGGGTGTTCGATTTCGTGGCCGTCCAGTGTGTAAGTGGATGGATGTGATTGAGAAGGTACTAAAAGAGAGAAAGTTTCCGAGTGGGAAGAGAAGAAGAGCGTGTATGAATGCGATTATGAATGTGGCTGAGGCGAAAGAAGTGTGCTTAGACAGGAATGTGTGGCGAAGGATGATTGTTTCGTAAATATTATTGTGGTCCGGTTGCGGTATTTCACTACCGAAAATCGGTCACTTTAATATGTTAAGAGTGAGGAATATATGTTGTACCTATGATGTCAGGTTAGTACGAATGTTGTTGAAAGAGAGACTGATATTTTTTTGGATGATGTTATTGTTATTCTTTCGGGTTTGTGCTAACCCACTAATTGGGAAATGCGTGATTTTATGTATGTATGTATGTATGTATGTATGTATGTATATATGTATGTATGTAATAAATAAATAAACAAAAATAAATATGTAAAAGAAAATGATTATTTTCAAAAATAGTATAGTTTTGTTATTAATTATTTTAATTACATGCATGTATTGTATACAGTAAGTTATGCAACACGCATTACATTTTCTAGAATAAATTAGTACCCCATGTATACGTAGTAATAAGTGACGTCATTATCTAGTAATATTTATTGATGACGTGAGTCTTCTGCTTGTTCATTTTTACTATATTTCTTGTACATTACCTTAAGGCAGTTGTGTCTATTTTATATATACAAATTCCATTCAGAAAGTTTCTAGCAAAAGATCCTATTTCCAATAAAATTATAACACAAACATATTTCAATTACACTTGACACTGACACTTTTCATTCAGAATTTTCTTAATATAGCAGCTGTTTCCACTTTCCAGAGTTATAGCATAGCTGGCTAATATAAGATATTTGATATTTTTATAACTTTTTAACTCTATATCAATTTAATATGAAGTATAAAATGCATTCAAATCGTATAGAGAATAAAATATTATTTAATATTTATAACATTAAATGTGAAAAAATGATATTTAACATCGTTTTTCACGAAAAGCTGTTAAAATCTTTAAATGAGGGTACTTCCAGTTGACCAATTATAACCAAAATCTAATCGGCTCTTCATATGGAAGTAACGCAGGCGAAAATTTTGTCACACACAGACACACACACACACACACACACACACACACACACACGCGCACACACACACACACACACACACACACACACACACACACACACACACACACACACACACACACACAGACATCATCATAAAAATGGTAAAATCGTATTCTAGGGACCCTAAAACGTGCTTATTCATCAAAAATTCACCACCGAATTTTTGACCAAAGACAATACCTTCCTTAACTAAAGGTGACGAATGTAAAAATACTTATTGCAAAAATAACCTATCTAGTCATGTCAGTAAAATTTCGAAGGGCTGTTTAAATCACAAAAATTGTAATCAACATTAATATCGAAGAAAGTCAAGTTAAGGAAAAAATATGTCACACCTCTAGTCGCTGTTAAATAAGTATGGACTGATGCTCAACGATTGACCTAGAGCCGGCCCTGTAGGTAGAAATCTCCAGTCTATACTTATTTGACGGCAACTCAAAGTATCAAACATCATGCAACAAACATCGTCATAACACTCCAAGAATGCAATATTACATAAAATCTCGTTTTCCTATGACATTTCTTACAATGACTTGTTTATGGCATAGATACTCATACACAAACACGAGATGCAAAAACTTAGAGATCGGCTACTTCCTTATTACGGACTGACTAGAGACTGTAGCAAGCAAGTAAAAGTGAAAAGAACGTCAAGCATCAACCTGAAGGGTATAAGAAAGTTCCCAATGAACTATTGTCAACAAATAGTAGACTATTTGTCTCGCAAACGTTTATCAGACTTTGAAAAATTTCTATTCGATGACAATCGGTGCTTTCGATTTCAATGAGATAAATTATAGGTTAAGTTATTGTTAGTCATAATGGAGCTGGTTAAGTGCTGTTTGTAAAAACAAAAGTTGTGTTATGGGTGATTAAATACAGATTTAAATAAACTATTTAAATAAAACATTCTAAAAGTAAAAGTTGAAAATGAGAGTACTCGTATTTGAATAAATTTTAATATGACAACTGATAACAGAAAAGAAATTTGTGAGTATGTATTCGTTTTCTTTTAATTGTTGCATAGGGTTTCGTGGCCGCGTGCCTGGTCGCGAATATGGGGAACCGGGTTCGATCCCGACCGACGCCAAATATTTCCAATTTTAAATGGTACAAAATTGACCCCTGTGGTGTACTCTCCACGCCAGCAATGAGTGCCCGTGAGGTGATGCCTGGTAAACGCCTGCACGGTACGAATCATTACCGATATCTGCGTACAAGCAGATTGGCACACCCAGCAATGGGTAATATACCGTGTTGATATATTTATTTATTTATGTAATTTTGTTTAGGAAAAGTTTTAAAAATTGATAATATTTAATTTTTAACTTGTGGTAATATACCAGTACGAGTCCAGATCTCTAAATGTAATTTCGAATATTTAACATGGAATTTTAGTTTTATGCGATTTCCTACTCTACTATTCATTTTACGACAGAAACTGTAGGGTGTAAACAGAGTTGGGAGTATCTTACGAAAAAAAGATACTCGATGATATCTAAGATACATACATACATAAAATTACGCATTTCTCACTTAGTGGTTTAGCACAAACACGAAATACTAATAATATCAACCACAAAAAAAAAACACTCTCTCTTCAACAACATTCTTACTAACTTGACATCATACAACAAATATTCTTCACTTTTAACATATTAAAGTGACCGATTTTCGATAGCGAAATACCGCATCCGGGCCAGAATAATAGTTACGAAACAATCATCTTTCGCCACACATTCCTGTATAAGCACACTTCTTTCGCCTCGGCCACATTCATAATCGCATTCATATACACTCTTCTTCTCTTCCCACTCGGAAACTTTCTCTCTTTTAACACCTTGTCAATCACATCCATCCACTTACACACTGGACGGCCACGCAATCGAACACTCTCAACTTCACCAAGCTATATACGCTTTATAAGCCGTTCACTCTTCATTCTCTCCATATGACCAAACCATTTCAACTAGCTCATTCCAATTCTCTTAACAATATTCTTCCTAACCATACATTCTTTATACACCAAATTATTCCTCACTCGATCCCGTCTTACATATCCATATACACCACGTAGATACCTCATTTCCATGGCAGTCACTCTAATTCGCTTCCATACATAAAAGATACTTTTAGGATTTATTGGAATCGTAACTAAATGATGAATAAATTTACTTGTTCAGTAAATACATGTTGGGTTTTATAAACCAAATCTACCCATTAAATATATAAGTGGAAATGTAATTTTCGTTGCGTTGTGTGAAAATGACTTTTTTAAAAATTTATGGGTTGCTTGATTGTTCATATGACAGTATTTATGGTTTTGTTTTCTGGTTTTGATTGTTTGGAATGCATTTGACAGAAAGTAAAATAAGGTGAAATAGGGTGAAATATGGACAGAAGACGGGAACAGGCAAAAAAATATTTATAGGGAAAAATGTGATGTTTTGGATGTAGTAAAAAAATATTTAAGTATAGTAGAAAATAAGAAAACAGATGATGTAAATGCTAAATTAAAAAACGAAGCGTGGGTAAAGCAAAGAATATAATGCAACAAATTGATATTCGAACGGGAAAACAGATAAAATTATTACATGGAAATATAAAATTTAAAGCCAGGAAAGATAAAGCTTATTATCTCCTATTATAATTTTAAATGACGCTGATGCAAAGAAACGAAAAGTTATTAAAAATTGATCCAATTAGTTTTATAAATATTTGAAAGTACATCAATAAAAATCGTTACTTAAATTTAATAGCATGAAATTCTCCACTTAGTTTACTTGGTAGATTTACTTGTTAAGTAAATTTAAAAATGCTTTATAAAACCCAAATCTCCACTTAAATAAATTTACTTGACAACTAAAATTTAAGTGAAGTTTTTTGAGCTTTATAAAACCGGGCCTTAATATCTTAGATACTCCCTATTTTATAGGTAATGTATCTTTATTTTAAATACTTTTAAAAATTATCTGTATCTTTTATCTTAAAAATGTTTGTTAAATACTTCGAAAGTATTTAAGATACTTTATTTATTTTAGATACTTTTAATGTATTTAGATACTTGGGAATATTATCTAAATGCAATCAAAGTATTTAAATACTTGCGAAGTATACAAATACAATCAAAGTATTTAGATATTTTAAGGTATCTAAATGCAGTTGAAGTATCTTTTTATTGATAAAAATACCATTTAGCCTAATATTAATTAATATAATATAAATAAATAAATGTATAAATATATCATTACGACTTCTTACCCATTGCTGGGTGTGCCAATCTGCTTTGTACACAGGTATCGGTAATGATGAAATATTTGCACCGTGCGAGCGCTTACCAGGCGTCACCTCACGGGCACTTATTACTGGCGTGGAGAGTGCACCACAGGGATCAATTTTGTGCCATCTAAATTCGTATTATTTGGCGTCGGTCGGGATCGAACCCGGTTTCCCAGATTTGCGACCTGACACTCAGGCACGAGATCCCATATAATATAATTTTCAATTACCTATTTTATTATTTTATTTGGAGTCTCGTACCCGCGTGCCTGAGTGTCTGGCGCTGGTCGCAAATCTGAGGAACCGGGTTCAATCCCGACCGACGCCAAACATTTCGAATTTTAAATGGCACAAAATTGACTCCTGTAATACACTCTCGGACCACAAAATTTTTGCTCGTGTGGAATATGGGCCATTCTATTACTTGTTGAAGAATATACTATTTCGAAGTATCTATCCTAGCTCTGGGTGTAAAGTTATTCAGAATTAAATGTTGCATACAAAAGTGTGTCTACATTTTTTTATTAAGTTTTTGGTTTCTTCACAATTAAAAAAAAAATATATCTGTTAGTTTGTAGCAATAGCCAAGGCATTTGTTTTCTTTTTCCTGGTTTCCAGAAATTATTAATAAACGTCAAACGTCAATCTGACTTATGGAAAATAAATCCCGTATTCTTCAGTAACTATTCCCACCTCAATAATTCTTTATAATAATGATACGTTCTTTATTCGAATAAACATTGATTATTTAATTTATTTTATTCAATTCTGACGTTTTAAACTGTCATTATTAATTCCATAGCAAAAACTAAAAATAACTTTTTCTTTGCTACGAAAATAACACTCACCACAGTCTTTATTAGACAGATCAGCCATTTTCATTATTTTTTATGACATAAATGACAGAAAATAAAGCTTGTTTAGAACTTATAAATAAACAACTTGATGTGTATCAACGATTATAGTCATGCACAGTCTCGTACACAGACTGTTGTTAAAGTTAAATATTATAATGGTTTTTATTATTATTTCGCCAAAATTTAATAAAATATTGTAGGAACCACGTGAATTAAGAAAGTTTATTCACTCAAAGAATTTAATCCACTCACCCTATACGGGCTCGCGGCCTAAACTTTGTTTTCATGAATAAACATTATCTTAACTCAGTTTGTGTATAAACATATATTTTACATGAAAAAATATTGACTAAATATGAATAAAATAATATTGTCATGGCTATTGCGTTAGTCCCGAAAATCGCCCCCTCAACTGTCAACTTTAATATTAAAAATTAGAGAAATAAAAATAATTTAAATTGTAAATAGCATATATTTCAAATATTGTAGTTTTCATTTACAAAAATATGAAACCTATTCTTATCCATTCATAAAATAAAATAAAATTTACTTCGGAAGTAGCGCTAGTTCAAGAGGTGGGAATACGGACCTATAACCTATACCTTATATTCCATTTAAGCCATTCAGCATTGCGGATCATAGGTAATAGTTTTGATATCTCTGATTGGCTGAAATTAGAGACAAGAGACAAGTTTACCTAATGTAATTTCGGCTACTTCAGATTTTCGCTGTTGCCAGTGCCATTTACTGAATGGCTTAAATGGAACAGAGCATAGTCTACATTGAAAGCAAACAGTATATTAATAGAATATTCCGTAACTTAACCGCGGTGACCAAGGTTCTGGTTATGCGTTCCGTAATGGAACCAAAACATAATTTCAGGATCGCTGTTCAATTTCGGAATGTGGTTCCTGAAAGTTTTGGTTACTTTTTCGTGACCAAGACCCAAGACGACCACAATTTTTTTGTTAATATAATAAATAATATTGTATAAAGATATAATTACTACATACTATATACTGATATGTATAATATTTACGTTAGTATAAGGATAGACAAAAGTTATGTTATCACTTATTTTTAAGGTGAAACCTGACAGTCGTATGATGCAGTGCTGGTTGCAGCGATTAGGGAAACTTTAAAATCGAAATATTATTTTAATCTTATAATATTTTCAGTAAACTAAACTCAAATAAATTGTAAAATTATCAATATTATTAAAATTTGTCAAAATTTATTATAAAAATTTGTAGTTAATGTAATAAAATTGCAATTTTATTACAAAATCGTAAATTACACAAATTTCACCCTAGATATTTTTTTTTAAAAAACGTATATAATAGCAATTTATTCATGGATTATACACAATAAATTTTAAAAAATTTAATCTTCTAAAAAGTATTGAAAATAAATAAAATTTAGTTTTTTATTTATTTTCAATACCTTTTAGAAGATCAAAATTTTTAAAATTTGTTGTGTATAATCCATGAATAAATTGCTATTATATATGTTTTTTTAAAAAAAATATCTAGGGTGAAATTTGTGTAATTTACGATTTTGTAATAAAATTGCAATTTTATTACATTAACTACAAATTTTTATAATAAATTTTGACAAATTTTAATAATATTGATAATTTTACAATTTATTTGAGTTTAGTTTACTGAAAATATTATAAGATTAAAATAATATTTCGATTTTAAAGTTTCCCTAATCGCTGCAACCAGCACTGCATCATACGACTGTCAGGTTTCACCTTAATAACGCGGTGGTTCCCTGCTTTACCGACACAAATTAATCCAAATGTTCCGAATCACAACTACTTTTCAGTGACCATAACCTGACTACTTAAACCATAACCACGGTCGTGGTTAAGTTACGAAATATACTATAAGATTCATACCGTATACCATCTAAGTTTTGCTTCTCGCATTTTATCTGCTATGGGTGCAGCACTTACACGCTTTTATGTTCCAAATGGCAAAGATTGTGTTTTCCTAATATTCTAATTGTTCTTGTTGTTTCTGTGTTCCAGGTAGGAGACATGCGTGACGAGCTTATGAAGGCGGGCGACATGAACGTCATCGTGGTAGATTGGGCTGGGGGTAGCCTTCCTCTGTACACCCAAGCCACGGCCAACACCCGTCTTGTGGGGCTTGAGCTCGCATACTTCATCAACTATCTCATCGTAAGTTACACTCTCTTATTTCTTTTATTTATATGTTGTTTATAATAATAACAATGAGTTGTATATTTGAAATAAATTGTGAAAAATTGTCACCTATCTTGCCGGGATAGTGCTCTACCAACTAAGTTATTGGCTGCTCTCCTCTCGATGGCTGAACAATCTTTCACTTTTGAAGTCGTATAACTGCTGAGGATATTATTAATCGTCACATGATTAGATGTGGGGTTGCCAAGCTACCACTGCGTTTAAACATCTAGTGAACGAGTCATAATTTACTCACGGCTCTACCAGACCAAATTCTAATAATAAAAATGAGTTAACAGTTTGTATATTTGAAATATATTGTGAAAAATTGTCAGCCATCGGGATTCGAATCCGAGACACCTACCTTGCCGGGGTAGTGCTCTGCCAACTAAGCTATTGGCTCCTCAACAGCTATACGACTTCAAAAGTGAAAGATTGTTCAGCCATCGAGAGGAGAGCAGCCAATAGCAAGTTAGGTGTCTTGGATTCGATTCCCGGTGGCTGATATTTTTCAAAATTTATTTCAAGTGGTGTTTCTGTTCTGCTCCATCGTTAATATCTTCGTATTTACCTCCCGATACATATGTTTCAATGAAATAAAAGATGAGAATAAATTAAAGTGAATATAAATTGAAAAGGTCGATTTTAAAATAGTCTTCCTTCATGATTATTTATTTTTTGGTGACCTGTTCCTGTTTTGAACACTACAGTATCGTTCACACAACAAAAAATATGGTAGCGGTAGAATTACTTGCAGTGGTAGTGGCATGAGTAAAAAATTGAATGTGTTATCGTTATAGCAAAGGTATTTGTTCACATCCAAAAATTTATAAAAATTTGTTAATTTTAACTAAACCTTGACTGTATGATACGGACTATTAAAATATAAAAATAAGTCATTAGTTTTTAAAATATTCGAGTTTTTAATGCTCTTAACCTAACCTTAGTCTACTCTATTCCAAATTTTTACTACTTGATCCAAGCCTTCTTCTGTTGCCTATTTTAATTTTAAAATCGAAGTAGGTAAGTAATAATTACCTATAAAATATGTACCTAAATAGTCCAGTCATTGGGTAAAAAAATAAGGGTTTATTCCACAAAATGTCATGTATTTCTGATTTTTGGATATGTTATACAATTAGAGGTCTTAATAAAAAATATAAGTTTTCGATCTCGGGGCCCCTTGCCCCTCACCGCCAACTTGGTAAAAACGACGCAAAAAATCGGTTTTTTTTTCAAAATATCTCTTTACCAATAAGCATTAGGGCAAAAATAGTTATTTTTGAATTTGTTGCGAATAAAATTCTCTACAATTTTCACCTAAAACATTTTTTTCTATAACCAATAGATAACGAGCTCCAGCGCTTCAAACATTTTTCAAAATTTACTTTATGCTTCATTTGAATCATATTTTATTATATATTGTCTTACTTTTTTTACAAATTATTTATTATTATTCATTAATTATTATTATTTGACTACTACACATATATATTAATTAATGTTTACCTTTATTTTCAATTTAAAGAGGTTTTATAGTCCAGGAAATTTTTGATCTTACTTCAAAGTAATTGCAACAAAAGCTATTTTACGGAATCCTGTTCAGAAAAATGCGCTGCATAACATATCAATATTTTTCGGAAATCGGAGTGTGGGAATCTCCCGCCAATTGAGAAAAATAACGACATATTTAAGATTTTTGCCATTTGCTCAGAACAATTAAGAAAGATATTTAAATAATTCAAAAAATAAATATTACATATTTAGTACTTAGTCTAATAGGTTTTACTATTTATAACAGTTTACGTTCGTCATGGCTTCGAAAAAAGTAAATTATCGATGATTTAAAAATTAAATTATCAATGTTTTCTTGCAATTTTTTAATTTTTCATTCTCCATTCTGATCCTGCTAAAGCTACGATAACGCGGTTTGAAAAATTCACCATAAAATTCTCTTCCATATCATGTATAACATGATTTTTACAGATGAACGATTTGAAAGTTACTAATACCTTAAACTTATATGCAAAAATCATAAATAACCGACCGTTTCAGGGTAAAACTACCTAATGACTGGACTAAAATAGAAAATATGAAAAATGTGTGGTTATTTTTCAAATACATTAAGGGGGATGTAAAGTCAAATAGTTTTTCAGATTACAGGCGGGCCTGTGACCGTTCCTAATGTTCCATCTTTTTCTTTGCATGTTTAAAATGTATAGTTTCTCTGCATCACACAGCGCAAGTAGACCCTCAAGTTTTTGATGTAAATGTGCATGAAACGTACGATAAATTATTTGGGTAACTGCAACCCTTACCCTGCCTACTACTAACTAAGATCGCATTGGTTACTGCAAACCAGTACAACTATAATGCTGCTCATATTCAAAATATAATCAGTTTACATTTGGTCAACTTTAAGAAATAAATGCCGATTCTAACAGTACAACTTAAATGTTGTCCACCCAATTCCTAAATCTTAATAATGTAATGCTGATGTAGTGGTATATGGTGCCGCACAAATCAATGTTGTAAAAAACAATTTTATTTTTCACTTTTTTTATCTACATGAAAATATAGAATATTACATATTTTTTAATTTGGTTAGATAACAAATAATAATAATAAATAAACTATTATTACAATGTAAGCAGTTTTTTGGGCGAATATAATCTGAAGAAGTAAAATTATTTAGAATCAAAAATGCATACTTTGAATGCTTGAGTAAATAATTAAGATTTATTTGTTTGTTTCTCAAACGAAATAAATATAGAACTTCAACCCATAATTATTGAATGGTTTTTATTTGTTTATACATAAAAAATTAAAATTATATAAAACATTATTATATAGGTAACTATAAATAATAAAATAATAATAACAGTTTGCACATCGCATATAATAACAGTTAATTCATAAAAATTTATTCTCTTGGCGGATTTCTAATAGGCATTTTTCTTTTGTATCTAGAATCTATGAGTTCAGGAAGTAGACAGCGCATGTAAAAATTTTGTAAATAGTTGATCATACTCGTTTCCCTGAATGTGTTATCACGCATTATCAGAAAGTACAAATGTAATTAGAATTTTTTTATTAAGCCAATGAAATAAATCAGTAAGTACCTTCTCAATTGAAATTCCCTATGTTTGGTCCCTTTGAAATAAGCAGGATAAATTTACTTATTTCAATAATAAGATTATAAAAAGTTTGCTAATATCCTTATATGTTTGTAGTACCTGTTTAAACCTCATTAGTGAAAAAAGTATAATCCTATTATCTTATTTATTTCTTTAAAACGAAATATATTTTGTTATTGAAAATAAGAAATGGTAAATAGCAAAATTGTATCGGCCGAAAGGTCTTCAAAAGTACTTGAAATTTTGATCTTCGTTTGATCTTTTCAACGATATAATATGTCCATATTTTATTGTTTTGAACATGAAAAAAAAAAGAATAATTAATTTACTGGAGTAAAAAAAAAAAATATTAAGAGACAAATATAAAAAAAAATCAATAACTTGTGTTTGTTGTTTCTTACACATTTGACATTTGTTTTGATATTATTATCTTAAGAATATATTATTAGAATTACGGAGACAATCTTGAAGAAAAAAATAAGTTTAGTGCCGCTTTGTGGTTAAAATGCACTTTTGTGCAAAATTATACTTCAGGCCCCTCATAATGTATAATTTGCAAACTAAATTAAAAAAATTTATACTATATTTCGAATTCTTCAAAAAATGCTAGATTTCGTTTGTTACATAGATTCTTGTAATCATTTGTATTAGGTTATAATCTAAAAGGATTGTTGTAATCAACAATTTTACAGTTAGTTTGCAACAATGCCAGAAACTCATCCATTCGGCAAAAGTGTAATTCATAAGCATTTGATTCTTCGCAAAATGCTAGTATTTATGCTTTGGTGCTCACAAATGTTGTATTTTCTTGATAACTATTCAAAAAACGATTTTTCTTTTTTGTAATATAGTTCAATTAAGGTTTACATATTGAACAAAAACACAAGTTTAAACTAAAACTAAAAAAAAGTTAAATGTCATTTTTGACATTTATGTTACTATAAATATTAAAGAATATTTTATCCTTTGTACGATTTGATTATAGATTTCCTTTACATTTAAAAGATAAATGCTCATATTCATAAACTCTTGTAAAAATTTAAACGATTCGTTATAATTTTTATCGAGTAGAAACAGTCGACACTGAAAGAAAAAATCTGATGTGGCCAGCACATTACCTTCCGTCAGTTCTATGTATTTTGTACAAATTTCATACGGAAAGTTCTTTGCTAAATTAAATATTCTATTTCTTGTACATTACCTTCCGGCAGTTGCATGTATTTTATGCAAATTTCGTACAGAAAATTATTATTTCGTGACGTTTTCTATATACAGTGTAATGTATCTGCAGAAATAAAAGATTTATTATTATTATTATTTCTTGTACATTACCTTAAAGCAGTTGTATGTATTTTATACAAATTCCATACAGAAAGCAAAAGATCCTATACCTATTTCCAGTAAAATTATAAGACAACCACACTATGTCAATTTCACTTGACACTGACATCTTTCAATCAAGATTATGTTAATATAGTAGCTGTTTCCACAGCTATGGCTACTTTATGAAATTTAATTTCTTTATAATTTTTTAACTCTATATCCATTTAATATTAGGTATAAAATGCAATCAAATCGTATAGAAAATAAAATATTCTTTAATATTTATAATAACATTAAATGTGAAAAAATGATATTTAACATAGTTTTTTCAAGAAAAACTATTAAAATCTTCAAATGAGGGTACTTCCGGTTGTCCAAGTCTAACCAAAATCTAATCAGCTCTTCGCATGGATGTAACGAAGAGAAATACGAAAGAATTATAATTTTTAGAATTGTAGTGTGGAAGTTATCGTAGACGAAAATTTTGTTACACACACACACACACACACACACACACACACACACGGACACACATACATACATACATACATACATACATACATACATACATACACACACACACACACATACAGACATCATCGTAAAAATAGTAAAATCGTATTCTAGGGACCCTAAAACGTGCTTATTCATCAAAAACTCACCACCGAATTTTTTGACCAAAGACAATACCTTCCTTACCTAAAGGTGACGGAAGGTAAAAATAAAATTTAATTTGTCAATCTTGATTCAATTTGTGAAAAAATTATAACGTGCCGTTTTGATTCTTTACGAGTGTTCATGAATATGGGCAAACGAGTTAGAGACTTATAAAGATATTAAATTTTATAAATCATTGTATGCTATGGTCAAAAATAGAAATATAATTATTATATTGTCATTGGGGTAGTTTTCTGTAAGTGGAGGGATTTATTTACCCAATCATGTTTCATATATATACTCGTTCATACAAGTGTATATGTACATAAATATTTTATCAAAAATGTTTATAAAACTTGATATTTAAATTGTAACGATTGAAAATTTGGCGGCTAGGTAAATGTTTAAATCTGTTGTCTTATTGGTGGTTGCTTTTGGCGAATGGAGGGGATTACAGACGGACCTGTGCTCGAATCACACCCAGATTGAAGTAACTTTGAAGCAAAAAATTTATATTTTGATGTTTACAATTGTTGTATTTTCTTGATAATTACTCAAAAAACGAATTTTCTTTTTTGTAATATAGTTCAATTAAGGTTTAAACTATGTCCTACAGTTAAAATATTTAACAAAAACAATTTTAAAATGTAGGAAATATGTATCTGAAAATTGATATAATTTGTTTACTATTATCTTTAATATATGAAAGTTTATTGTAAAATAATTAACTTCATACCAAACTAACACATATTTTCTTTATAATATTTCAAGAATTTTTTTTATATCTTGTATAGTTTCTGAGATATACTGACAGAAAGAATGGACGATTTGTACCTAAAAATATGTGACTTTACATTCCCCTTAATTTATTTAAATTACTTGAACATTATTTTCTATATTTCTAATATGTAATTATTTCATAATTAACCTATCTAAATTTATGTAAATAACTCTTTTTATCCATATTCAAAATTTCTTTTTTGTACTATCACTAATCCTTTCACTTGGAGTTAATTAATCTGCCATAAGATGACAGTTGAACTTGTGTTTTATTTACTTGCTCATTATGTTGTCGTTTGTGGATACAGTAATCCTCTTATAGTCGTTACTCTCGTCTTTTTCTTAACATATTTACTTTAGTTGATCTGGTATCACTTCATAAAATGAATAAATTCATAAATATGAAAAACATATACACCGGGTGTCTACTTTTTTATAGACCATAGGAAATACAATGGTAAAATTAAAAAAATCTGGTGTGGCCAACACAATACCTCCCGCCATTTACAGCCCGAGTCACAAAAAGATTAATTGTTTTGGATTAGCGAATTTTTCTCTAATTTTGACAGTTTATTTCTTAAAATATAGTCTAATCTAATCCAAGTAACTACCTTTTTTAAACCCCTCAACAGGATTAAATCCCAATTACAGAGTAGGTTCACATTCACACACACCCATGCCTTAGTGGGATTCGAACCCAGAGCCTCGAGGGCACTCATGACATGAGGCGTTGCTCTAACCATTGAGCCTCCGGAACTATAATAAAATGAAGATTAAATTTTAAATACCGGGATAGAATAGAATTCACTAATAAAAAATGAGGATTAGCTTAAATGTTTTTGCGAATCGTTAATTTTTATTAATCTAAATACATACCTACATATTTACTTATGCTGGAAACTGTATTGAATATCTTTTTTATTGTTCTATTTACTTTTTCCTTTTTAAAACGTTACTGATATTATTTTGAAATGATTAGTTCTTTGATAGTGACATTTATCTGTCAGTTACATACATTTGAATAACTTCGTTTTGTTTGTTTAAAGCGTAGACTCTAGGATTTAAATTTTAGATAATTTTATAAATTTATCCGTAAAATATATAGAAAAAGTATTAATGCAAATCTATAGAAAATTGAATAATCTTTAATTTTTATAATAACATTAATCTCGAAAAAATAACAGTTAAAGGTATTTTTTGAAGAAAAACTATTTTGAGCTTCTAGTAAGATGTCATTACCGGTTATCCTATTTTCACCAAAATCTAATGGGCTTTTTCCGATACTAAAAAAGTTCGAAATACAAGATTTCAAAATTTTCTGAATGATGGTATTTGAGTTAGAGCGGAGGATCCACACACACATACACACAGACATCATCGTGAAAATGTTAAAATTGGATTCTAGGGACCTTAAAACGTGGTCATTTACCAAAATCTCGATATGCGATTTTTAGCACGATCCCTATAGCTCCCTTACCAAGGGTAGCGGGAGGAAAAAAGAATTAAAAGATGCCTCAAAAGTTTATTAATTGATATTTAATTATTAATATTGCTCCATTGAGTTTTTTCTGTGATAGTAATTGTATCTATGACTACTGATAAATAAATTTATGAATTCAGTAATTATTAAAACTTTATGACAGATGGTATCTGCCAAACTCAGCAATACAATGGACTTTTTTAATTTAACGGCCATCTCTTTCTATCGCTGCAAATAGTAAGAAAATGGCGCGAACAACTGCCAGTTGGACTGTCAAACGATACGTCAAAAATATTGCAGTCATTAAAATGCCTATGGAGTCTCGTGGCCGAGTGTCAGGTGGCGAATCTGAGGAATCGGGTTCGATCCCAACTGACGCCAAATATTTCGAATTTTAAATGCACAAAATTGACCCCTGTTGTGCACTCTCCACGCCAGCAATGAGTACCCGTGAGGTGACGCCTGGTAAGCGCCAGCAAGGTGCAAAAATTTCATCATTACCGATATCTGTGTCAAAGCAGATTGGCACACCCAGCAATGGGTAATAAGCCATGATGATATATTTATTTATTTTGTTTATATTAAAATGCCTATATTCTCAGTGAAAATTTGCATCGTTAGACATTTTAACTTCAATAAAAGCTTTTGTAACTTATTTCGATTTTTTAAAGTTATCTGAGATATTCTCACATTTTAGGTCCAAATTTTTTAGAAACAAACGCCATAAATCTCAGTTGTTCTTACTATGCGCAGATCCCCATTGCGCATATCTTCTATCTCTTTAAATTAGGTTTAAAGGTTCATTGTTTAACATGTTGTGCTATTGCTCATGGTACTCCGTAAATAGCTAAAAATTATTACTTTTATTTTGCCTCTCTTTCGCAAGCGAAACGCGTGTAAACAATAATTTTGGATCTGTTGGTTGCAGTTTTTAATTATGAACATTTTTTGTAGTTAACTTTAGTTCTAAAATTAATAGGGCAGAATTTACAGCTATAGTATTATTCACGAAAGACAACTATTCGTGCGCGCTCACACGCAGTAAAATGTTATTTTCAATGCATGTAGGATAAAATAGTTATTTATGTACCTAGGATAAAAAATTGCATATTATATTTTGTGTCTACCTTACTAATTACAATAATTGTTAAATCCTAGTAGGCTTTGCGGACGAAAAGTGATGGTTTTGCGTAGTAAAAAGGTTTGCGGACGAAAAGTGATAACCTTCAGAAAAGTGTCATTTTTCGTCCGAAAATAAGTTCGTAAAATTTCACTTTTCGTACAGGCAGGGCCGGCCCAAGCTACAGGCAAGTCAGGCGACCACCTGGGGCGAAATTGATTTTGGGGCGACTTTTGAAATTTTTTTAAATTAAAAAATGATTAATAAGTAAATTATATTGATTCGTATATGTGTGTAGTTTTATGTAAAGATTCCGGGACAAAAGAGCGAATTTGTTGGTTGCTTTAAACATAATCTTACAATTATTACAGGACAGTTACTAGTAGTGAAACAAATTTCAGCAAACTTAAAATAGTAATTAAATCCTATTTGCATTCTACTATGAAAAGAAGAATGTTCAATTTTGTTGGCGTTTATATAAATTAAAAACGATGTAGTGTCAATATTAAATACTGAAGAAGTAATAGCAAATAGTAGAATTAAGATGAATGTAAGTGCTATTTTTTATTTGAATTTAAATCAAGGAAAGAAAGCAAAGAATGCTAGCAGTCCAGAAAATTTACGGAAAAATACCCTCAACATCAAAAAAACTACAATACTGCAAGAAAAGTTTTTAACGGAATCCTGTATAGAAAACTGCGCTGATTAACATATCAAAAGTTTCCGGAAATAGGAGCCTGCGATGCATATAGAAGTTTTACAAGAGTGCAAAATTTTATACACAAAAAAGATCTTATAGTTTTACCTAGGATGAACTATTAAAGAATTACATTAGATATTTATTTGTGCTATTATTTTATACATAATTATGTTATATACCTAAATAAAATATTTCTTAAATAAATTTCATCAGTATAATATGGGTATCTAAATTTTAATAAATGAGGGCGCAATCTAACGTTTTCGCCTGGGGCGCTCAAAAGTCTCGAGCCGGCCCTGCGTATAGGTAGACAGAATAGTTATTTGTGTATCAAGAGCGTAAAGTGAATCTTTATTGCTCGTGCTCGTAAATTGAAGCGCGAGCGCAGCGAGCGCTACAATCGAGCTAGAGCAATAAAGATACTTTACGCTAGAGATACACACATAATTTTTTCTACGACTTTACTAACGAAGTAAAAAAATAATAATACCTATTTAGTAAGTTCAATTCAATCTCAACCAATTTCCTGTTTTGTGTTGCTGTAACCATGTCGATATGAGTAAATAAATAATTCTGATGCCAACCAATACCAACAATCATTGTTTTATGAAAAGTTTTAACACATACATTAAAAATGTGCTCAAAAATCTACGAAAATAGTGATTTTTCTTGCACTACTCCAGATATATTCGAAACGGCGCAAAATGCTTTCTTGAGTTTATTACCTGCAAAATCAAGAGCATTATACGAAAAGAATTATAAACTCTTCATTGAATGGTGTAAGTTTAAAAAAATCAAGAACTACAGTGAAAATGTTTTACTAGCTTACTTTTTGGAAAAATCTAATGTAATGAAATCGTCTTCTCTTTGTTCCATTTTCTCCATGCTAAAATCAACACTAGCAGTTAAGAACGATATTGATATCAGCAAATTCAATGGGTCCATTTTAATTGTGAAGATTCCAGACTCAAAAACTAATGTGCAGCGAATATTTATTGTTGATGATCATAATCTTTCGTCAATGTACAGAAGATATGTTGCTCTTCGACCCTCTAACATATCATCTCGGTGATTATTCATAAATTATAAGCATTGCAAATGTACCGCACATGTTGTTGGAATGAACACTATAGGAAAAATTTCATTTAACATTGTACAATATCTGAATTTACCTGATTCGAAATCATTTACAGGCCATTGTTTCCGCAGATCCTCTGCTACATTATTAGCTAATTCCGGAGCTGACAGCTGTTGGAGAAGGTTATGTTGATGAAAGTTTGAAAAATAAAATTGATACAGCGCATAAAATTTTAACAAACAAGGAGAATCAAACTTCTGCCATTGCCACACTAACTGAATATTCTAGTGAGAATGCCACAGTCACAGAATCTAATTTATCCTAGTCAGCTGTTTCAAGCTCTCGAATAAATATACAAAACTGTCAAAACTGCACATTCAATTTTAACATTGACGGTCAATGATTAAATCCACTAAGTTTGTTAATTATGAAATATATTTATAGTTGTAATTAAATGTACATTCACCAACAGAATAAAGTTGTAACTTAATTAAATAAATAAGTTGGTAGCGTAGCTAACTTCGTATTGTTTGTAGCACATTTGTAGTGTAAAACAGAACCTAACGAATATTTTAGATTTCGTAAGTATTGTTTTAATAAATTAAAATTTCAGCAATAATATTTATTTATCTAAGCGAGCAAATTAAGTACTTTACCGCGCGTTGCTATGGGAGACGCGCCGTAAAGTGTTGTTTTGCTTGTTCCTGACAAAAGAGAGCATAAATATCAACGTTTCATGGTGGTCGTATAAAAAAAGTATTTTACTGTACAAACTATGCTGGAGCTAGAATTAATACGTACCTACCTACTGTATAATAAATCTTTCAGTACAATAATGATTATTAGAAAGTACATTTAGATTATGTGAAATTATATCTAGGATATTTACAATTTTATATCTTCTGATCAGGGATTAAAATTAAATTTAGTTTAGTACGAAGGTCACGCTAGAAATATAGAGGATAAGAAAATCATGTAGGTCGTGGAAAAGAAAATTTGCAGTTACATTTTAAATAGTTAGGAGTTAGGTATTTATCAGTCATTTGAAATTAATGGGTAAAGCAAAACTTCTGGAATTTAGTCAGTGGTTAAAAAGAAGTTTTTGTTTACCCATCAAACTTCCAGTCAAAAGATCTAAGATCATTTGAAATTAAGGTGCGAATCTTAAGTTAGTTAGAACTTAGTCCAGTAATAATTTTTTCAAGTATTGTTGTGAGTGAAAATATTTGTAATTAATCACATATCATTTTTTCAGTGTTTTTTTTTCTTTGGAAAAAATATTAATTCTTTTAGTAATTTAAAGATACAATGTACAACAAGCTTTGATAACACATAATGATTGGTTACAATCCATATTACATACAAGATTTTATCTGCTGGCCATCTAACCAAACAAAAAAATTGCTTTAATGTTATTTGTTGTTACAGAAACGATATGACTTGGACCCGAAGAAAGTGCATTTGGTAGGACATTCTTTGGGTGCACACACTGCAGGATACGCGGGGGCACTAGTTCCAGGACTTGGTAGAATTACTGGACTTGATCCTGCTGAACCTTACTTCCAGGTATGTAACATAACTAGGTACATATTAGTAATAAATCTGTTACTTCATATTTAATATGATTAGTTAATTCTGATACGTATAAGTGTGTAGTGTCATTTTATTTTGTGAGAGGAATATTATATTATAAAAAACTTATCTTCTTTTGGCTTCCAATATCGTATAATAGTAAATAATTTCTAAATGTTATCGATTACGTGCAATCAATATTGCTATAACTATACATTCAACTGCATTGTTACAGAAATAAATACGCTTCATTACAGTTGGTTTCCTCATATAATAGTTATTTGTATTTAAAAGTCAGAAAAGTAGCAGATTCACTGTTGCAACGGCGCAATTGAATTTAGCCGTATTGAACACATAATTTTTTCGACGATTATTTAGAATTAATAGTAATTTATTTTTCATTATTTTCAATAATTGTTATTTCTATCGTCGCTGTCATCAGGTATGGAAAAACAAATTTGAATGATTTTGTTGACAGGCAACAACAACAAAATTATACTATTTTTACAATCGTGCGATTCTCAAATTTAAAACGAGTGCGGCATATTATTGAAACATAAGATTTTCGTTTTAATTGTCATGAAAGTAATTTCATATCAAAGTTGGTACGTCATTTTTTTTAGAATATTACAAGTACCTACCTACTGGTATTTCGTATTTTTTCTTATTTTTGTGGACGATTGCAGAAAAAATTATTTGCAACATAAAAGATAGTTTTTATTATTTTTTTTTTTCATTTATTATTTAACTAGAATATATGGGCGGTAATACATGCATTAATCTAATATATACAATTCACATTCCGTTTTGACATGTTATCGGCGTCCTCTTCCACTCACGCAAATTTGTCAGCGTCGGACTAGTCCTCTAGAACGCGTTCCACTAAGTGAGATACAAAATACAGGGTGTAAATGAAATAAGTGCATTAAATTTAACCAGTAATGTAACTCGACGAGAGCAACAATATTTCTTAATAACTTTTTTTTCTGTCTTTTAGATTTTGAGTTAAAATTCTTTAAAGATTTGTTGCATATTTCGTTACCCGCCTATGGAGAACAAAGAGAACAAATGGCTGCGCTGCCGTATTCAAGTGAGATACAAACAGCTCAAAAATTCTCGGTTATCGGTTACACTTACAGTCACAGTAATTAATAAACGAATCAAGGGAAATAACATTATTATTAATTAATTAATACGTAATAGTACAATTTTTAAAATAAATAAATTTAAATTTTGGATAACAAAAGTATAAAGTTGTGTATTGAACCAGGCTTTTAATCACATGTGAATAGTGGAAGACAAGGAGAAACGAGGTAACGAGACGAAGAGCAAAAGCATAGTTATTAGGTTATGAGATGATTATTTATCGTCGATAAATCATAATAGTTTAAATACGTTATTCAAAAAATGTAAGTACAAACTTTTGTCTATTTAAAAGAGGTACGTAAGTACTAATAATTAGTCGTCCATTTATTGTTCCCCAAACATTTTTTAATGAAAATTTTTACAGCATTTTCGTCTGTCGAAATGTGTATTGTGCATAATAAATACACCTTCCCAAGCAAATTCAGTCTCATTAATGAACATTATGAGCCATTCCCAAAATTGAAGTTTGTTATGTGCTGAAAACAGAACTTTTTGCACATGTTATGGATATAACTGTTGCTTTTTTTAAAATTGTCATATGTGACACTCCGTATTGTGATGTGATAAAGATGTACAAGTTTAACAAATGTGCGAATTAAGAACAGAATGATTTGGTGATGATTTGGAAACGCTCCGTGTAAATGCGTTGGCAACTCCATGCCACTGTTTTTATGTCAACCGTGATGTCAAGTAAAATGTAGTACAGATACGAGTAAAATAATAAATAAATAAACCATAGGTGAGTAATTACAAAGTCTGTGTACTCGCATTTTGACAGAATTTTACCTTATAAACAAGTTTATTGCTAATGTCAAAATTTAATTGCAACAATTGACAGGAATGTCAATTGCTAAAACAAAATTTTTCATAGCTATTGCTACTGCATTCAATTATCACAAAAATATTTGGAACGACTCGTCAATTTACGGGGTAGTAAAAATGCTAAAATAATATGGGATTTCGAGAAAAAGTTATTAAGAAATATTGTTGCTCTCGCCGAGTTATATTACTGGTTAAATTTAATGCACTTATTTCATTTACACTCTGTACATTGTCATTCCAATTTACAACAATAGGGTATTCTCTCATGATTACAAATATTAAAAAGTTATTAAAAATATTAAAGTTGATTGGTAAAACAGAGGGAAAAAGCAAAAAACCTGTTATAAATTGATTGTTGCAAAAGATATAATGCATCTAAATTTTGCTGATGTACTAGTTGTACTACCAGTAGGAGACGAGTTGAAATCCCTACTCCATGTTCGAATGTGATAACAGGCCGCATCTTAAGTATGCACATACTCGGCTCTACTTCGGATCGTTCGGGAGTGTTCGTATACAACTGTTTTAGCATGTATTGTTAAGCGATATAACATCTGGTAACAAAATAATGAACTACATGTCAACAATGTGTAATATTAAAAATTTGTTAAATACTACGTTCAAATACATATTTGTGTATCTAATCGACATACGGGTGGTGTTCGAAATCCGTTACATATATGAATTTAACATGCGAAATTAGAATATTTTGAATATTTACTGAAAATTTTTGTATACATGTCCATGGATACTTATTCGAACCTACCACCTTTGACATAAGAAGCAAAAACATTACCACTATGCTACGAAATTCTGGTGTTAAACATTTTTATACAAAGTATAATAATGGAAATAAAAGAATGTCAAAACGTTTTTGCAGCATGAGGAAAAATATGTAATCGATTACCTAGAATGATTTTTCTTGTAAATTTCTTAAGTTTTTTTAGTAATAGTAGGTAAGATTACAATTAAATACATTTTATTCCCATCTTTTTCAATACTTACTGAACATTTTCTCGAAAATTCATGAACCACTGATTGCACACCGCTGGTACTGTACAAGTAGTACGTCACTATCACGTGACACAACAAAATTAAATTTTAAAAATTAATATCTTGCTTCTTAAAAGGAATTTTTAACTCGGGTTTTCACAGGTACTCTTAGATATACTTGTTTTTTAAGAAAAAAAATTAAAAAAATATGCGAGAATACCCTATTATCACAGGCGTGCATTATCATCTAATATGATAGATAGGAGGGGTGGGGCAGGAATAATGTTGCTCCCAAGTCCCAGACTTGGGCAGGCGCCCCGCATATTAAATGCGGCCTAACTCATCGTGGATTCCGGTCCCAGGCATGTTGAGTTCCCAGAACTCGACCTCTCACAGGTCAATGGGTCCCAGACCCATTATGAGAGTTTAGCTTACGATCACACGTGTGTAGGTCCCAGTCTGGGACTCCCAGACCTATTATGATAAACCCCAGGTTTATCCTTTACGTCCTAGACGTTCTCGTGTATCTCAGCCTCTTAGTTGGTGTTTCTCACATTTCAGAGCACATAGCTCTATGGACCCAGAGTTGTCCTAGACAACTCTTCGGATAATTGGGAAACTACTACATATGTTTGCTAATCTTATCTTTATTGATACTATTCACAATTTCACCCACGCATATGACCGCTAGCACACACTAAGTAAAACTAGCCCTAACCATCCAAGGGTGGGGTAGTAATTGTGTTTAGGAATGTCAAGTGTTTTTGTTTGCCTGTGGCATGTGACCGAAAAGTAAATCTTGCAAACATATAAATTCTGAAACACTATGCAAATTCCAAAACTCGCTGCACTTGTTTCGGAAACTTGCATTTGTTTCAGAATCACTAATTTCCTGCACTTATTTTTGTAACAAGTGCGGGAAATTTGCTCCCCAAAACGAGCGCAGCGAGTTTTAGAATTTGCATGTTTTCTGCATGGGTTACAAACAAGGTTTTTCCTTCGTTCAAAAAAATAAGAAAAATTTCAAACATTTAAAATTTTTGACATTTTTTATTTGTGTTGCCAAGCATAATGTTCTGAAGCGGTCATATCAATTGGTTTCATGAGATGATTGTAGAAAATATAATATTTGTATTTGGTGTTTGTTTGTTTTAGGGAATGCCAAACCACGTGCGCCTAGATCCGACGGATGCTGACTTGGTGGACGTGATTCACACGGACGGGAAGAGTATATTCCTGCTGGGTATGTTTGACTGGGGTAAATGCACTTTCATCTGCTATTCACGCTTACTCATAACACACCCATAACTGAACGATCAAGTGATGTGAAAATGAAAACTATTCTAATGTATGACTACAAATATTACTCTATGATCCTAAACAAATATATTGTTAAATGATATAATTACTATGTTTAAACATTTATAATATTTCTTTAGGGAAAGCATAACGGATTATAAGGAAAAATTATCGGCGTAACAAATGGAATTAGGTACTCCTTCATGCGTGGTAAATAAGAAGAGAATTTATATTAATTTATTTGAGACCCGTTCCGGCTTCGCACAGATGCATTTATAATACAATAAATCTTCTAAATTGCTAAATTATAAATGCAAATTACCTACTACAAACGACATGTTTTATCTACTTACGCCGAAATTTATTTTATAAATGATTCAATGATTTCTTAGTGCAAACTGTAACATACGAGTATCGTTTATTGTCTGCTCTTTTTTATAGATAGGCGTATACTATCACGAACTTTGTATCCTCAATAATTTTTTTCATCCATTTTTTAAATATATCTTGGACAATTTAAGCAGAGTAAGCCCAAAAAAGCGCTCATACAACCGTTATATAATTGTTTTACATCAAAAGGCGCCGAAAGCATAGGTGCTCTGGGTGCGCAAACACCCGTACCAAATTTGTAATGGATGCTGGGCACCCACATGGGCGTAACTAGAAAATATTTCTAGGGGGGGCCAGGCCCTTTGGGTTTGAAATGTAATGTAAATAGGAAATCCCATTTTGTCGTACGCATTAAAAAATGTGTTTTGAAATTAAATTCTAGAATATTTCGGAATATTCTAGAATATTCTATAAATTTTTGTCAATTAAAAAAAAGGAGGTATATAAAGAGCGGCTGAACTCAGTTTAGTTTTAAATAGCGACACAAACAGATAGAACTTTTTGAGTCTTTCAGAAAATTTTTAGAACGTTAAAGAACTTTATGGAAAAGAAAATTCTAAAACGTTCTGGAATTTTATGAAAAATCCAGAATTCTCTCGAAATTCTGGACTTTCTGAAACATTCTAGAACTCTCTGGAACTTTATGAAAAACCCGAGAAAAAACCTTATTAAACTTAAATGAACATTTTAGAATATTTTGGAACATTTACGAAACTTTTCAAACTCTCCGGAATATATAACTATACCTACAATGTGGATTGTTCTGAAATTTTCTACGTGAATACTCCCAGACATCGCTGGTTACTTTAGCTAGTGATTAAATAAAGTGAATTGAAAAATAATGTGGTTAGGATGTAAAGAACAAAACGCTTATTTTATTGTTTAAAAAAGAGCATAATTTCTCGAATAATTATTGCTTAATCAGAATTTTTCAAATCGAAAAATTACAAAATTATTACTTAAATTCCTGTTGATTAATCAATTTACACCACAGCATTCACAAAATTATATCAATAATTAAAATATAAAATAATACAATACTATGTATTTTTTCCTAGGGGGGGCCATGGCCATCCTGGGGAGGGCCGGCACCCCCCTGGACCCCCCCTAGTTACGCCTATGGGCACCCATACAAATTACTCAGTTATTAATGTTTTTTTTACTCAAAATTACTAGTTAAATGCAAATTCCGAGTTACCGAGTTAAAGATGAAAAAAAACTCAAATACCAGTTGTTATTTTCGATGAAAGTTGGAATTAGAAATTGTTTGTCGGCGGCGCTTAGTCACTTGGCCTTAGGCGGTTTTCTTCTAACCCCCACCCCACAACATTATTTTTATATACTTATCACGCCCTTGGCTAGAGCAGCCATACATATTTCCAAAAACCGGCGCCTATGCTTACATCAGTAAAATCGCATCAGAATCTACTGGATGATTATCGGTAATAGTAAAGTTTAATAATTATAAATTAAGCGTAGGTACTAAAAATAAATAACGATAAATTATTGTTATTTTTACCTTCCGTCACCTTTAGGTAAGGAAGGTATTGTCTTTGGTCAAAAAATTCGGTGGTGAGTTTTAATGAATAAGCACGTTTTAAGGTCCCTAGAATACGGTCTTCAGGCAGATCAGCCATTTTCATTATTTTTCATGACACAAATGACAGAAAATAAATTGTTTACAATTTATAAATAAACGACATGACATCTATCATCAACGACGTTGACGACGATTGTCATACACAGCCTACTGATTGATTCGTTTTTTATTTTGTCAAAATTGAATAAAATATTTATAAACCACGTGAGTTAAAAACGTTTATTCACTCAATGAATTTAACCCACTCGCCCTACGGGCTCGTGGCATAAACTTTCTTTTCATAAATAAACAATATCTTAACTCCCTTGGTGTATAAATATCTATTATTTATTTTAAAAATTTTTCTTTATTTCTGTATTCTTTACTAATTAATTAAATGAGGGGAAGAAATTTTAATAAAAATAAATGAAAATGTATGTCTAATGCCTTAATGCAGACATTGCAGATACCCCTAAAATTAATTGTTTGAGAACCATACCCAACTAGGGCTTGTCACAGATAATTTGAGACATTCAAAAATTCATATCTCGTTTACTATTTCGAATTTTAACATCGCGTTTTCACCAATAACTACTATTAGATTTTTATATATTTTAGAAAAAAAACGGTAATACGCCATTGAACGACGGTCAAATAGGCCTAAATATCTCAAAAACTATTGTGCTTATCAAGTTTTAGCAAGAGTACCTTTTTGTGTATTTTAATTAATGAAAAAATCTAATAAGAAAAAAATAACGATGAAAAACGATCATAATTTTCCCCATATGAGGTGCCACTGGTTGAAATACATAAACAAATATAAGAATAAACATGCATTTCATACCAAGTTTCAAAATTTTAGTGCAACTAGTACTAGAGTCATTTAATAAAAATGTGTGCCTTCAAAAGGCAGTAACTTTGTACGATACGTTTCTGGACATTTTTTTACTCAAAAGACCCCGTGAGACACCCCGTATATACGGTTTAATTTTGTTTCACCTGTTATGAATCACCATATACAGAGTGTTTCAAAAATACTGTAAAAAATTTAAGGGTATATAGTACTGACCAAAATGAGTAAAAAAACTTAATCAATATGGGTCCGATCTTCCATAGTTTCTGAGATTTGAGGCAGGGAAAAATGAGTTTTTACGGGATTTACGTCTGCTATCTCGAAAACTATAAGAGTTACGACTTTTGATTAAATGGGATTTTTTATTTACCTTTCAGACGTCATCTTAGATGTGCTTTTTTTTTAAAGAAATCAAATAATTGTACTATATTAAATATTGTGGCGACCTTGGCCAATATTTAATTATCAAATAACATCGTAACCATTAGAAATTGAGAAAAACGTTTCATATAAAATTTTATTGTTTTTTCATAGTCTATTTACTGGCATAGACAAAATTTTGTCCGATCACTATCTTTGTCAGTTTTTTTCGATTTTTCGCTTTTCTCGGAAACAGTTAAAGATCAGTCCTATGTTCATTAAGCTTTTTTACTTATTATGGTCAGTACTATATGCCTTTAAATTATTTTACAGTATTTTTGAAACGTTCTGTGTAGGTACTTCTCAGGAGAGAATAGTATTTTTCCCTCAGTGCTTTCAAATTGCATCTCGATAAATAGAAAAAATATGCATTTTTTTCCCTTGACGTATAATACACTATTACAAGGTTGTTTAACAAAATTATAGTTTGTTGGATTGTCATGATTGTAGGTTTAACGCTGACCTAAAAATACCATTTTAAAGAAAGCACTTTATCTAATTTTATGCTATTTAAACTTATTATCAAAAACAAGCAGGTATTAGACAAAATTACAGATAATCTTCTAAATGGAAAGAAACCTGTCATGAAACACTTTCATCATTGCTGGCATAGCTTTTCATTTCACACCACTTGATTTTCGGTGTTGGTTAATAATATGCACGAGCACACGCTGAGCCAAACATACTTCTACAATCAACATCAACTTGACTCTTGGTTCTCCTTGCGTAATTTCTAAGTTTATATGCAGTTTTGTATAAGGTTTTAGTTTTTAGTTACTTATTTTCTCTATTCTCCGTTTTTAGACTAACACCTGATTGCACGGCTAACAGTTACATTTAAAGTGTCAAGTGTTACTTAATATTTATTTAAGTATTAAGTGTAGGAAGTGCTTCCTACCGGTTGAGGATGATCTAATACATCCGATACCGGTAGAAGAGCACTTACTTGCCGCAATGCTTATTAGGTTTTTTGCACGATCGACGTACAAAATTTAAAAATATAAGATTTGAATATTATTTTAACATATCAAAATTTTTTAGTTGTCATTTTTAAAATAAGCTTTGATCGTTGTTTTTATTTACTTACCGATTCGTCTCCTGGGGGTCTATTCTAATTCATATAGCGTCAGGCTGTCATAGCCTAATCCCGCTATCCGACTCCGACTCCATCTGTTGGCCAGTAGTGGAATTTATATTAATATAGCCAGATGTGGCTATCCGTAGCTCCAGTGGTACCGCTACGAGCAAAGTGTCACGCTACAATTTGAATGTTTGTTTTGAAAATGATTGATAACTCTGAATGACAAATTAGCAAGCAGTTCGGTTTTTCAATTTTGTGTTAAAATACGTGTGTTATAACATAATAATATTTCATTTATATCTATATATTGTAAGTACATATTTAAATTATAATAATTCTAACAACTTTTGTTTAAAAATAATTTTATATTATGGCATAAATTTATAGGGTTTTATTATAGCTGCAGATATGCTTGAAGAAGAGGAAAAACGGGAAGAAATTCGATTAAATAGACGAACGATTAGGGATGCGCAAGATCCATTCAGTTTAACTGAAAGAGAATTTATTTTAAATTTTAAAGTAATTAAAATTGCTACAGTAAAAAATAAATTATCGAAAATTTAAAAACATAATATATAAATAAAACTATTAACTAAACTAAGTAATCTAACACACTATTATTAATAAAAAATTAAGAACTATAACAAAACTACTATATTAATCCTACAACAAACCTAAATAGCCACACCAAGAACTAACACAAATTAAACACAAATAGGTACTATAAGAACAATGCCACGATCATCCACAGTCAAACTAGAGTGAAAGCTATCAGCACGTTTGACATCTGTCATTATAGCGGATAGTACATGAGGCTATCCGACTTGAATCCATCTGTTGGCTAGTAGTGAAACTTATATAGCGGATAGCACATGTGGCTATGAATTAGAATAGATCCCCTGATCGGTAAGTATTCACAATCACTTACCGATCAGTAATTTGTAAATAAAACCTCGGAAATCCTATCGGTAAACATTTTAAAAAACCAGTTGCACCAACAAGACTTAAATTTTAAGTTAGATTTACATTTTAAGCTAGGCTTAAACAAAAAAGTGCAAATCGAAATTTTGAGAACAATGTATTATAATAGACCTTTTCATTTTAAAGAGATAGATATGCGCAATGGGGATCTGCGCATAGTAAGAACAACTGAGATCTATGGCGTTTGTTTCTGGACGTAAAATGTGAAAAAATCTTTGACAACTTTAAAAAATTTCTCGAAAGAAGTTACAAAAGCTTTTATTGGAGCTAAAATGTCTAAGGATTTTTGACGTTTTGTTTGACAGCCCAACTGGTAGTTATTGGCGCCATTTTACTTACTATTTGCGGCGATAGAAAGACATAGCTGTTAAATTAAAAAGGTCTATTCATTTGACATTTAATTATGATGCAATAGGCGATAGGAAATAAGCAATATGACATCTGATAATATTTTGAGGAACTATAGTTGACGGGATAATTTATACATGTGACATTTCTTTGACTGTATAAACACAAGTGTTATCTATTATGTTCCTAATATTTGCGTTTAGGTATATAATATCTCTTAATATTAAACACATAATGCATAAATGAAATTAGTAAATGCCAAATTATCCCGTTAACATTAGTTCCTTTATAAGCCATTTTGGCGCTACGATATTATTTTCCATCGCCAGTTTAAGCCAAGTTTAATATTTAAGTTAGATTGACGCAACCGGCCATTAGAATGTTATCTCCTAGCCATGGAAGAAAAAATGTGGGATTGTATATTTTTCATTTTTGGAGTAAAATTATTTTAAGAACGTGACACTGACATTACGACAGCTGCGCGATGTTCATGACTTGTATATGACATAGTCTCAACTTCCATTTATAGGTACGTCCAGTGGCGAAGAATTAACATGTACAAGTCATGAATTTCGCGCAGTTGTCGTGACGTCAGTCTCACATTCTTAACGTAATTTTACTCTACCTACTCAAAATCTATCAACTTTCAATATATGACATACTACATAAACTATCCATATTTTTAAACGAAGAATTCATTTAGATAATACAGAACGGATTTTTTTTTAAATTTACTGAACTTTTACTTTACGTTGACTTTGAAATTTTTCAAAAGCTTTCGTTTAGTGTAAACATAAAATCTTTCTTTATAAAACAGTTTTTAGACTATAGAAATTCGTTTCCATTCACGAGATATAGGGTGCTAAAGAAGCGGCCATTTTTAGAGAAAAAAACCAAAAAATTGAATTACATTGGAAATGGTTAATCATTAGTAAAATTGTTTCGGCCGGGGTTTGAACCCAGGGCATTGCTATGTCTAGTATTATGTTCTACCAACAACTACAAAATTCTCTTGAAGTTGGTAAATTTTTCACAGCTATAACATTTTTCTATAGTGTTTTAAACTTGATTAATGTTTTCAGTAAACATCACGATTTATTTTAACAAATTTTTTCAAAATTTAATTTATTTGCCACATGACTTTTATTTATTTTTTTTATTTCTTTTTTATTATAGGGGGGGGGGTAATGTAATTTGCCTAAGGGCCCAACTATCCTTAATCCGCTTCTGCTTGTCTTTAATGCTATTTTTTAGACCACTGAATACTCCTGTGTTCAAATCCCGGTGAAATCCATGAATTTCTCACAAAAATCTTTTTCAATATCGGTTTTAAACTGAAAATGATTTGAAAACTCTTTGAAAACTGCATGTAAACATAGTAAACGCAATGCCGCATCGTAACTTCGTAACCCGTTATTACGGTTCCGTTTTCGTTTTCACTTTTGACTTTGGCGCAAGGCAAGAGAAGGCGAACTTGACATTGCCGAGCGTAATTCCATCTAATCGCTGGCCTAGCACTGACCTCGGCAGAACAGATTTTAGCAACGGGACTTTCTTTTTCGACATCATTTTCACTTTTTGTAAAGTGTTGTAACACAGCGCGTTAGATATTAATGATAACAGTGAGTATACTATGTTCAGTTTTCATAATGTACATTCTACAAGGTGCTCTAAAATACGCTCACCCTGCATTTTTATTTTTGAAAATTAATGTTTTAGATCATTCTTTTGTCGAATAGGATTCCCCACAATAGTAATAAATTAGAAGATGGTTCACTTATATTAAAACTAGACGTTAAAACTATATCATAATAGGGACTATCAATTTTTCAAAATTGATAAAAAGTTATTTGTTTTTAAAATATTTTTTGTGCAACCGGACGCCGTAACACAGGCCGCGAAATTCAATTTCGCGACAATTTTTCTCTCGGTACGCTAAAGAGTGATTTCGCGGCCTTGATATACAAATAACTATTAATGCCCTTTACACCTACTTCACACATTTACTGTATTCCAAATTCGTAGTGCTTTTAAGCCTTTTTGAAATACGGAATCAATTTTCAAGTCAGTGAATGTAGAAAATAACGTTGAAATTTAAATTGAAAGCCATCTGTTGTTCAAGACGAACATAAAATTTAAATGAAAATTATACCATACACTATACTCTGGAATATTGAAATTGATCTTTTGATATATTAAATAAATACCTGTAGTTGATTCAAGAGTTCTTTACTGGTTAAAACTAATTTCTTTGATTTGAGCATACTATACTTCCGAAGGAAGAAATTGGCCTAACGTCAAATTAAAATTATTTCGTGAACATTTTTCTAAATCGTGCACTATTACTAAATAAGTGTTATTATTGTTAACTAATTTATTTTAGAGGTGTTTTAAAAGAAAACTAATTACATTTTTTTGATAAAGAAAACTTCAAATATAAAAATTATATATGTTTTTAGATATACTTAATTACAAAAAGTTAGAATGTTGAAAGGAAGTAATGATTAATTATGGTCAAAATATTACTTTCTTCTTGAGTACGTGCCGAAAAATAAGTGTTTAATTATAGATTTCTGTTATTGAATTATGCTTATTAATTTCCTGAACTTCTTATTAATGGAGAATAGTTTAATTTTTCTAATAGCAAAATAACTCTATCAAAGGAAATACGCAGTCGCATTTCTAACTTTCTCAAATCCAATTCGTAGAAGATATTTCGTATCATGCTATAATCAATAAACAGCTGAGCAAGATTACTATTAAAAAGTTCGTTCATATTATAATTTTATAATACAAAATATACACACTTTGCTTATTCACATAAACATTATTATTGATTTGTATGTACTAGAAAGTAAATAAGACTATACATGTGTTTATGTTTGGAATATTGTAGGTTATGGTATGTCTCAACCTTGTGGACATTTGGATTTCTACCCCAATAATGGTAAAGAGCAACCAGGCTGTGACATCACACAAACTCCTTTAGTGCCTCTGACATTAATCAGGTAACACTTTTTAAAGTATTTTCAAGTTTGAATGTGATATTTGAGAATATAAATCACTAAAGTCCATTCAATTTAGTCGGTGAATTTTGAACCAATTCATTCTATTGGTTCAACTCGAAAATTATTTCCAAGAAACTAATAGAACGACTTGTCTCTGTTCGCGAGTTAGTTAAAAATTCACTCGTGAATGGCCTATACAGGTTGTAACACCTAATCGAACTACCTCAAATAATTTCTATATTACTAAAGATGCAATAAAATACTATAAGACAATCTTATAGGAGACCAAGGGGGACATTTGATTCGAGAAGAAAATATTTTTTAAACCAATAGTATCAAGTTACAACACAAAGTTATAATTACCTTCCGTCACCTTTAGGTAAGGAAGGTATTGTCTTTGGTCAAAAAATTCGAAGATGAGATTTTAATCAATAAGCACGTTTTAGGGTCCCTAGAATACGAATTTACTATTTTTACGATGATGTCTGTATGTGTGTGTGTGTGTGTGTGTGTGTGTGTGTGTGTGTGTGTGTGTGTGTGTGTGTGGATGTGTGTGTGTGTGTGTGTGTGTGTGTGTGTGTGTGTGTGTGTGTGTAACAAAATTTTCGTCTGCGATAACTCTAATACTACAGTTACAAAAATTATAATTTTTTCTTACACTCCTTCGTTACATCCAAATGAAGAGCTGATTAGATTTTGGTTACAATTGGTCAACCGGAAGTACCATCATTTGAAGATTTTAGCAGTTTTTCTTGAAAAAACTATGTTAAATATAATTTTTTCACGTTTGATGTTATTATAAATATTAAAGAATATTTTATTCTCTATACGATTTGACTGCATTTAATACTTAATATTAAATGGATATAGAGTTAAAGAATTATAAAGAAATTAAATTTCATAAAGTAGCCATAGCTATGGAAACAGCTACTATATGAAGAAAATTCTGATTGAAATATGTCAGTGTCAAGTGAAATTGACATAGTGTGTTTGTCTTATAATTTTAATGGAAATATTGGATCTTTTGCTTTCTGTATGGAATTTGTATAAAATACATACAACTGCTTTAAGGTAATGTAGAAGAAATAATAATAATAATAAATCTTTTATTTCTGCAGATACATTGTACTGTATATAGAAAACGTCACAAAATAATAATTTTCTGAATGAAATTTGCACAAAATACATGCAACTGCCGGAAGGTAATGTACAAGAAACAGAATATTTAATTTAGCAAGGAACTTTCCGTATGAAGTTTGTACAAAATACATAGAACTGACGCACAACTGACGGAAGGTAATGTGCTGGCCACATCAGATTTTTTTTTAAATGGAATATATACAAGGTGTAAATGAAATAAGTACATTAAATTTAACCAGTAATATAACTCGTCGACAATTTTTCAGCTGTTTGTATCCAACTTGAATACGGCAGCAGCCATTTGTTCTTCATGGGCGGGTAACGAAATATGCAGCAAATCTTTAAAGAATTTTAACTCAAAATCTAAAAGACTTAGAAAAAAAGTTATTAAGAAATATTATTGCTCTCGTCGAGTTACATTACTGATTAAATTTAATGCACTTATTTCATTTACATAAGAGATACGAAGTCGGTTAAATTAGTTCAACGTTATGATTTTTATATGGACGTCATATTGGAAAGTTACACCATTGAAAGAATTTTTTTAGCTTTCCAACGATGTATAATTTATTGATGTTCATTTGTTTCAAATAGCAAATATGCAACAATTATTAATTTTATAGGGCAAAAACAATGATTGTGGTATTGAAACAAAAGAAATAATAAGTATTGTCATATGTTAATTTGTATGTTTACGTTCTTCATTTTCACTCATATTTTTAACTTATTCAGCTCTGAATCACTTTTCTAATTTCGTTTTCAATATGCTCCAAGCCTACTATGAGGTCCATATAAAAATATCAAAATTAATTGAACTGAATAAAATTTCAGATCTAAATTAAAAATGAAAATTTGTTTCATTACCACAATCATTGTTTTTACCCTATAAAATTAAAATTGTTGCATTTTTGCTGTTTAGAACAAATGAATATAAATAAATTGTACATCGTTGGAAAGCTAAAAAAAATTTTCTTCTTTCAGTGGTGTAACTTTCCAATATGGCGTCCATATAAAAATCATAACGTTGACCTAATTTAACCGACTTCGTATCTCTTATAGTTTCCGAGATCCCAATGGTGCGCCTCGAAAAACAGACTCCCTGTATATATATACATATACAGGCTATTAATTAAAAGCGGGCCATAGGCGTTTGACACAAAAATGTTTCAAATAAATGTTGTAGAGTATTAAATTGTACACCTAAACCAAATTTTATTTTGCATGTTTAGTAACTTGTAAAATCCAATTTGAAATTCTATAAATATTGCTCATTTGTAGTGATATCCATGGAATTTAAACAAAATTACAAAGAAATGCATATCGTTTGAATTGTCAAAATTTCGATTTGGAGGTTACAAAATAAAAATAAATAAAATTTATACAGTAATTTAGATGTAGATTATGAAAACAAAATATTTTTAAGGACTTAGGATAGAATATAATTATCTATAATTTTTATTTGAAAATCGAATTTCTGACAGTTCAAACGATATGCATTTGTTATATAAGGTAATAAAATTATTACATATTACATGGTTGAATTCAGAAAAAAAATACGATATAGAATGGTACCTAAAACAGTATATGCCATCCATTTAAAAAAATATAATTGTTTCTAGTAACTTGAGAACAATGGTTTTAAAAAATATTTTCTTCTCGAATTGGATGCCCCCTTTCGTCTCCTGTAAGATTGCCAGTATTTTGTTGTATCTTTAATAATATATAAATCATTTGAGGTAGCTCGGTAGCTCATTTAGCTATTACACATGTATAAAATTATTTTGTAATTGGTTATTCTACTACTTTTTTCTGATACCTCCTCTTGCTTGAATGTTTTAAGATGTGTTTTATTTTATTAAAGTTTTTTAATTAACACAACTTTTAAATACAATATAAGATGATACTGTAACGTTTTTATTTATCTGGGTGAAGTGTAAATATTAGACGATTATTACTAATTAAAATTAAATGTTTATTAAACTATAAAGAAAGTTACTATTAATTATATTAAACAATTATTAAAAACTAATTAAGATTAAAACTATAATTAACTATATAACACTAACACTATTTATTTAACCAATTAACACTACTATTTATTTCCACATTACAAATTGTTTATTTCACTAAGCGTTCCGATCTTAGACTGCCGGTCTGTTGCAGACTCTTGTAGACTGTTTACGCGATATTTATATCACTATATACTTATATCATGTTCAACTGTCCGCCTACCGACCTCCACAGCGTCTATATACTCAACTGACTCAACAGCGTCTGTATATTCAACTGCTCGGACAGAAGTCACACCTTTCACCTCACTGTCTGTCTATTTATGTAACTCTCTCTCTCTTTCACAGCCTCAGTATCACCGACTTTCCGTATGCCACAATTCTTCAACACCAATGCCGAATATTAGCTTCCACTTGCCGTTACTGTCCCCATATACCTAGCTTCCCAATTCTCTTCAACACTACCGAGTATTCTCTTTAACAGCTATCCCGGTATACCAGTAACTTTCCGACTCGCCGTTACTGTTCTTGCACACTATAGCTTCCCAATATTCGTTAACACTACCGAGTATTTACATCCACAGCTATCCCAATATGCCATTAACTCCCCGAGTACCTACTCGACACCAACTGCATACGCTCACTACGATACTGCTGTGCTTTTCACTAACACTTTTTTCTCGAGCATATCTACGTCCCTTATATACAGCTGCTATTATTTTCTAGAACAGTCTAGAATATTCGAACACATAATAACAATGAACACAAAAGGTTCAGGCGACCGGAAGTAATTAAACACGTCGCGACCAGTCTGTTTACATCGGCCGGCTACTAGCGCGATTACGTCACCTCTATAGTTAGACACTCGCTTACAGTGGCGGCAACGGCGGGCGTCCCATGTTACAATACATTCTGTTTGGGAGCCATCCAGCTTTTTTACGGTACACTCATGTACAATGTAAGAGATATTAGGGTTAAAAGTCTATTTAGTTAATAGGCACCAGTTCCTTTTTCTTAATCAGTTATTACATCGATTTTTTTAAAGATTACCCTAATTTGTAACTTATTTTTTCTCTTCTATAGGGATGGATTGGAAGAAGCCTCCAGAGTTCTCGTAGCGTGCAATCATGTCAGAGCCATCAAACTCTTCATTGACAGCATTAATAGCCAGTGTCCTTATATAGGTAAGTCCTTTCCACATTAACCGCATCATTAGATCATCACGTCTTCAGTCATCATGTCAGTTCAAATCTTCAGTCTCACACTATTAGTATTTTATGATTACAAACTTATGTCACTGTTTGTAATAGTAATAGCTTAATTAATAAAGAAAATATAAGTACAGAGACCCGTATTTTTCAAGGTGCTGTTATGCAAATAGAAATTTTTACGGTTCCTAGGTACATACATGATGTTTCTAATTATTTCACTCAAATGCATGTTAAGTAGAAAAAATATAATTTCGTGGTCATGCACTTGAACTAAAACAATACGAAGTTGTCATTATCTTAAAAATAATGTACTTAAATTGTTAAATTATTGCTTACATACATTATTCCAACATTTTATGTTTGTAAAACTTGTGTGCCGGTAATTATTCAGCTTAAAAATGTTTGTCTTTTAATTTTGTCAATTTAATTAATGTAATTTTATCTTTATATTCGGAGTATTACTATGTATTGATCTTTCAAGGCTAAAACATACTATAAAATCGATCATTAAAAATCTAATCGCAAATTTAATTGATACTTCTATAATAATAATTAAATGAACAATTACAACCATATACAGTTGATACATGTGTAAATATATTAGATGTGTAAAGTAACCACTTTACTTACAAATTTATAGAAAAACAATGTTCTGTGAATATGTGAGCAAAGTGTAACTTTTTTTACCTCCCGCTACCCTTGATAGGGGAGGTATAGGGATCGTGCTAAAAATCGTATATCGAGATTTTGGTAAATGACCACGTTTTAAGGTCCCTAGGATCCAATTTTAACATTTTCACGATGATGTGTGTGTGCGTGTGCGTGCGTGTGTGTGTGTGTGTG
Organism: Harpalus rubripes; assembly: GCA_963082715.1. Classification (NCBI taxonomy): domain Eukaryota; kingdom Metazoa; phylum Arthropoda; class Insecta; order Coleoptera; family Carabidae; genus Harpalus; species Harpalus rubripes. The sequence continues at coordinate 14,888,551 of OY720465.1, forward strand.
TGTGTGTGTGTGTGTGTGTGTGTGTGTGTGTGTGCGCGCGTGCGTGCGTGCGTGCGTGTGTGGATCCTCCACTCTAACTCAAATATTATCATTCAGAAAATTTTGAAACCTTGTATTTCGAACTTTTTCTGTAATAGAAAGAGCCCATTAGATTTTGGTGAAAAACGGATAACCGGAAATAGCGTTTTACTAGAAGCTCAAAATAGGTTTTCTTCGAAAAATACCTTTAAATGTTATTTTTTTAAATTAATGTTATTACAAAAATTAAAGATTATTAAATTTACTATAGATTTGCATAAACACCTTTTTTCCATATATTTTATGGATAAATTTATAAAATTATCTATAATTTAAATCCCAGAGCTTACGCTTTAAACAAACAAAACACAGTTATTCAAATGTATGTAACTGACAGATAAATGTCACTATCAAAGAACTAATCATTTCAAAGTAATATTAGTAACGTTTTAAAAAGAAAAAAGTAAATAGAACAATAGAAAAGAAATTCAATATAGCATAAGTAAATATGTAGGTATGTATTTAGATTAATAAAAATTAACGATTCACAAAAATGTTTAAGCTAATCCTCATTTTTGGATTAGTGAATTCTATCCCGGTATTTAAAATTTAATCTTCATTTTATTATAGCTCCGGTGACTCAATGGTTAGAGCAACGCCTCATGTCATGAGTGCCCTCGGGGCTCTGGGTTCGAATCCCACTAAGGCATGGATGTGTGTGAATGTGAACCCACTCTGTAATTGGGATTTAATCCTGTTGAGGGGTTTAAGAAAGGTAGTTACTTGGATTAGAGTAGACTATATTTTAAGCAATAAACTGTCAAAATTAGAGTAAAATTCGCTAATCCAAAAATAAGGATTAACTTAATCTTTTTTGTGACTCGGACTGTAAATGGCGGGAGGTATTGTGTTGGCCACACCAGATTTTTTATATTATTAATTATATTTACATTCAAATGTGTATTATGTTCTTATATACTAATGCCATTATGTCTTTATAGCGCACCAGTGCCCCAGTTATCAGCACTACACCTCAGGCAAGTGCTTCAGCTGTCGCGCAGGCTCCAGTACAGGAGGCTGCGCCCTCATGGGGTACCATGCCGACGTGTCTCCAGCTCTGGGAGCAGAAAACGAAATATCCCAATCTCACCATTTACATGGACAGCTTACTCCAGGTTCGGGAAAATACTTCACCATCACTGGAAAGGAGTTCCCATATTGTCGTAAGTTGAGTTTTAAATATTGGATTTCATTGTTAAAAGTTGCAGCATAGAATAACATTGTTTCATTGTTTATATTTACTTCCCATTTTGACATAGTATGCATTTTTGCGGTCACTGGACTGTGTCACAAGTTTTAATTTCAATGCATACTGCATTATTGCAAAATATGTTTTTAATTGTACTTAATATTCAAGGTATTCCAACTGTAACAATTATTACAACACAAATGAAGCGGAAAAGTAAAAATAACCAATGTTTTCCCACACTTTCATCTAATTTTTGTCGTATCGTTTATGTTAACATTTGATATAGGGCACGGAAGGTCACGTGACCTATCATATGTTTTGTCCCTTTCTCACTTCAGACTCGATCTTCAGCTCTGTCCCATGCTAACTTCAGACTGTACTATCGACGCAGTGCGCATGCGTCAGTTTGAATAGGTTTTTATTGAATTCTTCAATAATATAATATAATATACAATGGAAGATAACAATGGCTGGTAGCACGAGCGTGGTTCTAACAACTGTTTTAACTAAAACCATGACAACGACATGGCACATACTTCAGGGTTATTAACAAAATCAGTGTTGCCAATATACTGATTAAGTCGAAAATGTATTGACAACCATATTCAATAAATTTGACTGCATTATTTTAAATTTTTTATACTACAAAGAAGACAAGACAAAAATCATATTAAACACTTTTAAATAATGCCGTCAAATTTATTAAATATGGCTGTCAGTACATTTTCGGCTTATTCAGTACATTGGCAACATTGATTTTGTTAATAACCCTGAAGTACGTGCCAAGTTGTTAGTATGGTTTTAGTTAAAACCGGTGTTAGAACCACGCTCGTGCTACCAGCCAATGTGATCATATGTATATTCATAAGTATTATGATCAGGAAGCTCTTAGTCTTCATTCTTGCTTAAAAAGCAAATATTACCAACAGTAATTGACAATTTATAAATTTAGGGCTTCATCAACGACCTATTATCAAATCTGATTGTTCGATAATATGTCAGCAAGTGATATTCTCATAAATATAAACGGCTATGAGCCACAGACGACGTCTCTCTTGTTTTTCACATGTAACCTACTTACCACACCTAACCTACCTATACAAATTGTCACTTGTTACTTATGTTCAAATATGATTAGGTTTTAAATATTACCTCGATAATCGGTGCTTCACGGTATAGCAAACAGTTTTATATTATAGTCCGACGACAAACTTGCATCCAACAACGCACTGGCATCGTTTGAAAAAGAATGACAACACTCACAAACAACAGAAAATAACAACAAACAACATAACAAAAAGAAACAAATAATAAAACACTACAATGAATAACAATAACACAATCAATCGTTATATGCACAAGAACCCCCAAATAACAAAATGGCAACAAATTCCACTCTTGCGCAAACTCATTCTTAAAATATACCGCTAGAAAAATGTGACAGCTATTCAAACTGACGCATGCGCACTGCGTTGAAAGTACAGTCTGAAGTTAGCATGTAACAGAGCTGAAGATCGAGTCTGAAGTGAGAAAGGGACAAAACATATGATAGGTGACGTGATGTTCCGTGCCCTATAATTAGTTTTTGGCTATTTTTTTAAAACAGTGGCCCGTATCAAAATTGGTGACCAGTACTGCCAACCATAGGGCTTTAACTTGTAAAACTATACTTACTTTCGTAATTTCTAAAAAGCTTGAATTGAAATTCTTTTCCCATGATTCCAAAATATAATATTTTGATATTTTAGCTAAATTACTAAGCAACTATTTTCTAAATTGTTTGTTTTTTATTATCCATTTGAACTTTCTTTTATTATCTTTAAATTCTTCAAGTAGTGCACTTTCCACTAACATATGTGATATGGGAGTGACAGTAAAACAGCGCCCAATTTGGAGAAAAGACATAAAGACAAATTTATGTTGTTTACATAGAACAATAATTAAACATGATAGATTCTTAATTTATTATGCAAAATTTATGAAGGCTATGCGAGTACTAATTTTATAGATATTGGCAACCTAGATATTTAATTTGATAATTACAGTATAATGAAGGTCTTCATTAATTATATTTGCAATCTTTTTCAAGAAAACTGCGAACGTATGATTAAATTAGCAAATGTAGAAGAATTTGAAGGTTTCATATTATAGTACATTTTACTGAAATTAAATTCTTACGCCTTTCAAATTTAATATTACGTATATTCTTCGGATTATTCTGCATATGATTGAAGATTATACAAAATAAGAACTGATAAATTATTAATTCCACAGAAAATCAAAGAATTATTATTATTATTAATTAAAATAGATGTTTATTAAAACGATAAATAAATATTAAAAAGATAATTAAAAGATAGTAACTATATTTAAACAATTTCCCGGACAGAATAGGGGACTACAGAGCAATTTAATTAAGAGAAATTAGAAAAAATATTGAAAGTATACGCTTAATAACTAATATTACTAAAGAAATAAAACGATATAATTGAAATGCTTCGGAAATAAGGCAGTCTCTCATATGAAATCCATATATATATAATTTTGATGTAAATACATAACGAATACTGAGTTAGGGGGTGGAGTCTACTACCAATGGAAGTAAACAAATTCAAATAGCGGACACGTGGCTATCAGTCCAGTACTGCAATTCTTAAACAGTTTTTATTTGAATATAAATTTCTTGCATTAAACTTAATAATTTTGATACACTTGCAATTATAAAGCATGTAGACTTGTACAGTGTTACAATATTAATTTGTTTTTTTTATAAATATTATTTAAAAATAGCATACATTTCAAGAACATTTTAGATCCACGAAGAAAACAGTTTTATATAAAAACTTATATTCGCGACGTCACATCTATATTGTCAAACTTCGGGGGACCATAAACAGTCATTTTGACATTTGAGAATTGCATGGTTTTGTTTATCAAATGTTAATCCCATAACCAGCTTGAAAGCTAACTTTCGATTTACAATAAAACTGTTTAAAATTAATAAAATTTATAATTACATATTTTTTGTGGACAAGGTGTTTGTCCACGAAATCCTTTAGCGCACTCGAGATTGTCTTGCCTCGGCCGCAAGCGGCCTCGGCGACAATTTTTCTCTCGGTACGCTAAAGAGTGATTTCGCGACCTTGATATACAAATAACTATCTTACTTCTCTCATTAATGCTACTTTCAGAATGCAATGATACAGTACAATTATGTCAGCATGGTAATAATATTACCGTACAGATTCAGTTACCTAGTACCAGCCTACTTTTGCACATGTAAACATATGATTATACTGCATTTCAGATAAGAATAGACTTGGTTTGATTATTTTTAAGTATTTAGTAAGTAAACAGTTATTTAAAGTTGTTAAATAGATTATAAAGACAAAATGGAATAAACAATATACAGTAAAATTATTGAAAGATGTCCGATCAAGGTCATCTATTCGCAATCGAAATTAACGATAGAGGCGCTGATTTTCGAAACAAGATGGCCGCCATACGATGGGTTTGACATATGACAGTTTACATTATTCACTGAGTTTCGTTGACTGTGTATACAAACCAAGTTTAAAATCTTATTTATATGAAAGCGATAAGTTTAAATATTTAATTATTAATTACAACACTATTCACTCAGCTGTCACTTATTCAATATGGCGCTTGTACGATTGCTTTCCGTAGTACTGATTTGCGTCACTAGAGGGAGATTTTTTATCTACGATTGCGAATATCATGAACAAATTTACAAATTGGCATACATTTATCTCTCTCACAAAAAGCGTCTGCGATAAGGATGGATGTAACACGCTTGTCTTTCAAAAATTTATATTGTTTCGACCAAGTTAGGACATTCCATTTTAAAATGATGCTCGTTGTTGACAATACTTTCGCTGTAATGTAAGTTTATTTATTAATTCAGATATATCGATCCATAGCCGTACGAATAACATTATTTTCTGGAAGTCACTGACACTGACACTGTCAGTATCTTATTTTTCACATATTTGCTTTTACATTTGCCAATAAACTTACCAGTTGACTTAGTTTTGAATTTTGAATGCTTACTACTTTAACATATATTTTTATAATAATAAAATAACAGTAGTATCTTATGTACCCTCATAAGAACTAAGTGAACGACATTACTGAATTTGACAGAACAAAATCTTAATTCATACAATTCGTAGATGTCCTTGATCGGATATTTTTCAATAATTTTACTGTACCTGCTTTACATATTGCTATTATAAACTTGATTTGCGTTTAGACTTATCAGAAAGCTGGAATCGTAAGCCCTATCTTACTCCTAAGTCCATTCTTATCTGAAATACAGTATAATATCCTGAAACGTGTAAAATAAATTAATTAATCTAGCTTTGTTTTTATTCTTACACAAAACCGTTCGGGAATATATTCCCGTACAGTTATTTTAGTTGCCTAGCAACGACTTAACGTACAGGAATAACGCATTTTTCGGAATGAAAACGATCGGAGAAAAATAATTGTTTTATGAATAGTTACATTTGGTAATTTATTTACGAACACAACAATGTATAAAATATTAAAAACAAGATGAGTTTGCTTGCCGCTTCGTCGACAGCGAGAGAGACCGAGAGTTGAGAGTGCACTGGCTTGCCATCTCTCAGCGGCAGCTTGGGCGCTGGGTGGGAAAAGTCTCAATTTCTTAGCGGTTCACCCTCCTATAAGAAGTTATCACAGAAATTATTAAATTAGAATTATAAAAAAATAACGGAATTTTATATAATATTTTTGACATCAAAGAAAAAAATATTACAAACATCAAACCCAACAAAACTGGTTATAAAATTAGGTAACAAAATTAGCAAGGAAGTATTTTACAAAAAATATGTTAAAACAATTCATAAAACAGATGTACAAAGAGCAATTAACAAGAAAAGTTGTTGCAAACACGCAAACAGCAATCAGTAAACATAACCTTACTTCATCTTTATCGTAAAAGTAGTGTTATTGTTATGGTTGATAATACAGAGCACGTTTTGCAAAAAGTTTCGACATCTGCTTTCTCAACATTACGTGAGCCGTATGTGAATACGATACAAATAACGAAAATGAAAGTCTTTTTACTACATGACTATACCATGTCTTACACAATTTTAAACGGGTTTTGTTTAAGAATGTCATCTTTAATATCGATGACAAAAAATAAAACAGTGGAAATGTGTTTGTAGGACAGGTTAAATGATTATGTATCACAAACATAGCGAAGAATTTTGATTACTTGATTATTTTATTTATAGTGTAACAAAAGGGTTATCGACTAACTGGCAAATGTTTTTGTAGTATGCTGGAGTATGTTTACGTAATTACGTAATTGTATTTGTTTTGGTAACTTTTTATGGCAGTGAAATTTTTAAGTGTTTGTGCTCGTACTGCTCGTTAAAGTTTCTTTATTTACAGACATTTTCGCTTTACTAAAGAGTTACAAATTAGGTAAACGTTTTTCCTTGTTCATGTGATTTATTTTATTATGAAATATTTCTATATGTCTACAATATTATTAATATTTATTTCATGGGAAACTAAAATGAAATTAAATAATAATAGTAGAAAGTGAAAATTAAATTTAAATAAATGTTATTATTATATTTATAGCCATTTCTTCATATGGTAATGCTAATTGACTATGCATACTTTAGTAATGACAATAATAATGCAATAATAGAAAATAATACCTAATCAGTTGGATTCGAACTAGAATTTTTAGAGATCAGTTGTAATAAATTTTAATAAATGCAAATATTAGTTTACTGAAAAGAAAAGTGCTGAGCACGTTAGTTCCTTTACTTAGTGTTTTTTGGTCTGTCCTTTACTTGAAGACTAAGATGATATTTTTAACTCCCAAGGAACTAATACTTTGTTATGCATATGGGCATGGTACAAGTACCTATGCTAGGTAGGGTGTAAACGAAACTAGGAAACGCGATTTTTCTCGAAAGTTATTAAATATGCGAAAAATACTATAGAGCAAAGTTGTAGGATACCAAGAGGGGCATCCCATTACAGAAGAAAATATTTTTTTAAACCAGTGGTTCTTAAGTTGTTAATAACTTTATAAATAGTGTTCTACTGCAACAATTGGCATGTATTATTAAACGATATGACATCTGTGGCAAAATAAGGAACTATAGCTTGACTACAGCTCTACTTGTCATTAAAGTGTGTAATATTAAAAATCTGATGTGGCCAGCACATAACCTGTTGCCAGATATTTTACCTGGTTGTACGCATAAAACGAAAAATATTTTTAAATACAAATACATATATTCATGTCTCACTACAAAATAATTCTCACATATATTTGCAAAATCTATGGGATATTTTAATATAAATTATGTACAATACACACATTTTCTTTATATTCAATATCCTGAAATTTTATTTTTTTACTTTCCTTTTCTTTTTCTTTATATTCGTCATTTTTTCGCAAATTCCTTTTATAGGGCGCGAGCAGACACGTGACTCGAGCGTCCTTGACGTGCATGGAATCAGCTGATTTGTGTGCGCATGTCATATTGACAACAACTATGTCACTTTGACAAGACTAATGTTTTAACTTATTTTGATTTAGAACTGCTAAAATGTTATTATTGTACAATTTTGAGGCAGTAAAACACTTGAAATTAAAAATAATAACTTCTCAACACTTTAAAATTAAATAAGTCAAAACATTGGTTTTGTCAAAGTAACATTGTTCTTGTCAAAATGACATGCGCACACAAATCAGCTGGTTTTAAGCACGTCAAGGACGCTCGAGTCACGTGTGTGCTCGCGGCCTGTATTCTTTTTTACCTCTCGCTAAGAGAGGTATTGTATTCATGCTAAAAATCGCATATCCAGATTTTAATGAATAAGCACGTTTTAAGGTCCCTAGAATCCGATTATAACATTTTTACGATGATGTCCGTATGTGTGTGTGGATGTGTGTGTGTGTGTGTGTGTGTGTGTGTGGATGTTGGATTCACTATATCTCAAATACTATAAGACTTAAGACATTTTTAACTACGGATTCCTCAATCTAGCAATAATGGGAAGAGTCCAGTCAGTTTTGGTAACAATTGGACAACCGGAAGTAGTAGTTACAAGAAAAAAATCATCTAAATATTATTTATCGAAAATTTATGTAAATACTTATATTAAAGAACGTTAAATTCTTTATTCGATAAATATAAATTCATTATTATATCTTTTATAGATTTAGAGATAAAGAAAGGCATATAAAATAGTTTGATGTAAAAAAATCTCAGATCAAACTACTACAAGGCAAGAAATTCAAATGTTTGTAATTGTCACACAAATGTCACTGTCAAAAATATTTGTATGCCTCTGTCAAAAAAAATTTTTTCTTTATTATGAAGATTATGAAAATAAAAAAAAGTCAACAACGCAAAAGAATATATGTAAAAAAGAATATAAAAGGAATTTGCGAAAAAATGACGAATATAAAGAAAAAGAAAAGGAAAGCAGAAAAAGAAAATTTCAGGATATTGAATATAAAGAAAATGTATGTATTGTACATAATTTATTTTAAAATATCCCATAGATTTTGCAAATATATATGAGAATTATTTTGTAGTGAGACATGAATATATGTATTTGTATTTAAAAATATTTTTCGTTTTATGCGTACAACCAGGTAAAATATCTGGCGAGAGGTTATGTGTTGGCCACATCAGATTTTTACGTATATTCTTTTGCGTTGTTGACTTTTTTTTTATTTTCATAATCTTCATAATAATGTACAAATATTTTTGACAGTGGCATACAAATATTTTTGACAGTGACATTTATGTGTCAATTACAAACATTTGAATTTCTTGCCTTGTAGTAGTTTGATCTGAGATTTTTTACATCAAATTATTTTATATGCATTTCTTTATCTCTAAATCTCTAGAAGATATAATAATGAATTTATATTTATCGAATAAAGAATTTAACGTTCTTTAATATAAGTATTTACATAAATTTTCGATAAATAATATTTAGATGATTTTGTTCTTGTAACTACTACTTCCGGTTGTCCAATTGTTACCAAAACTTAATCAACTCTTCCCATTATTGTTAGATTGAGGAATCCGTAGTTAAAAATGTCTTAAGTCTTATAGTATTTGAGAAATCGTGAATCCAACATCCACACACACACACACACACACACACACACACACACACACACACACACACACACATACGGACATCATCGTAAAAATATTATAATCGGATTCAATGGACCTTAAAACGTGTTTATTCACTAAAATCTGGATATGCGATTTTTAGCATAAATACAATACCTCTCTTAACGAGAGGTAAAAATTTGTTAAATACTGTACGCATTTGTGTATTTAAATCGACATATAATTTGTAATATGAGTAACAAATATTGCTACTTACTTGGGTGTCCATATTAGCTATTTAAATTCATGTGTGTGTTTCATTCTCAATATTAATCATACAATACATCAATATATCATCAAGATCTATAACTACAATATGAAATTTTGGAAACAAAAAAACAATTGAGATGACATTCCAAAGGCACACGTTTAACTGTAGTCGCAGTTCATTATATTTTCCGAAATTCCAATCAGAGGCGTACCCAGGGAGAGGGCTTAGACCTAAATTTTTTTTATATCAGTGATATTTCGAGTTAGTTGTAACAATTGTCATAAAATTGCTCTAAGTTTTGTTCATTTATCTCGAAATTTCTTCTAATAATGGCCCCCACTTAAGTAAATCTGACTAAGTATCGTTCACAATAAAAAAGAAATTGCAACTTGTTATCAAAAAAAAATTGACGTGATGAGAAAATTGCGCTAGATTTTCTTGTTTAATGTTTCTAATATTTTTAATGTAAGGTTCCTATACTTTAATATATCTAAAAAAATATTGCTTTTATTTTAAATATGAGAGAATAAGTATATGAAATTGTTTAAAATATATGTATATTAGAGTGGACCTTAAAAGGGGTCAAGTCGAATTTTGATCGGGACGCCCCCTAAAATGGTTCCAAATAAACAAATAAAAATTGTGCTGGCAATGATTTCGCTTAATATTAATATTTGATTGTTAAACTTTTGCCCAAAAGCCCAAAAAAGCTAACTACAATTATCTTAAGAATATTGATTGGGACTTTAAATTTTGTCGACATATTTTCGGGTCTCTCTAGTATATATTCAAATATTAAGTGGATTTTTTTAACCTCTTATTACCTTTGACAAAAATACAGTTCCCAAAATGTGTCAAAACCCAATGTTATTTAAATGGGGAAAAATCAAGTGCATTTAGGTACGGTCAAATATTAATATTAAGCGGAATCATTGCCTGCGCATTTTTTAAATTATTTATTGACACATTTTGGGAACTGTATTTTTGTCAAAGGTAATAAGAGGTTAAAAAAATCCACTTAATATTTGAATATATACTAGAGTGACCCGAAAATATGTCGACAAAATTTAAAGTCCCAATCAATATTCTTAAGATAATTGTAGTTAGCTTTTTTGGGCTTTTGGGCAAAAGTTTAACAATCAAATATTAATATTAAGCGAAATCATTGCCAGCACAATTTTTATTTGTTTATTTGGAACCATTTTAGGGGGCGGCCCGAATAAAATTTGACTTGACCCCTTTTAAGGTCCACCCTAATGTATATATTTTTAAAAAATCGCTACTGATTCCAATGATGGCAATTTTAAATACACCCTGTATAGGGCGCGAGCAGACACGTGACTCGAGCGACATTGACGTGCTTGGAATCAGCTGATTTGTGTGCGCATGTCATTTTGACAAGGACAATGTTAAGTTGACAAGACCATTGTTTTGATTTATTTTGATTTTTAACTGCTAAAATGTTATTATTTTTAATTTCATGTTTTACTGCTTAAAAATTGTAAAATAGTAACATTAAATCAGTTCAAAATCAAAATAAATCAAAACATTGGTATTGTCAACGTTACCTTGTTCTTGTCAAAATGACATGCGCACACAAATCAGCTGACGTCAAGGTCGCTCGAGTCACGTGTCTGCTCGCGCCCTATAGAATTAGCACAGTATAAATAAATATAAAGAGTAGTTGCACTCCTTGTATTTGGTTACCGAAATATTAGATCTCGGATGTGTTAGCTCTTCCTCTTGGTGTATAAATTTTAGTTTTAGATCTTCCCGTGGGGTGGCAACATTTATTTTTTCTGTATTGTCGTCTACCTGCACAGCTCCTGTGTAAACACAGAACGCATATTTTTGTCATTTATTATTTGGCGTCAGTAATTTAGAAGACCTAGCTAAGGAGTGCAACTACTGTTTATATTTACACTGTGTTATTAATGATTTCTTAAAACCAACAACTATTTTATTTCTCCATAGATCGCAACTATCGCATCAGTATCCAGCTAGCCCGTCCCCATGCTGCGGAAAGCTGGGTACAGGGCCACGTACGAGTGTCTCTACACGGTGACGCTGGAGTCATCCACAACTTGCAGCTTACAGCCAAAGATGACACACGGTTGGAACATGGCACTACGCATACAGTTGTCGTGGCGCATCCTGCTGATCTGGGTGGTAGAATACGTAAGGTGAGATACATTATTCAAGTTGCTCTATGTATACAGCGTGTTCATTTTAAATGGACCACCATTGCTATCTTCAGAACTATGAGCTACAAAAACTATTAAATGCGCAAACAAATTATATTTCAGAAGATAAATTTAAAGAAAAGAAATATCATTTTTTTGGGCTCAAAATACGGGATCTAACTTTGTAATTTTAAATAAGAACATATATTTTTTATTTGCTCATTCGTTAGCGAATTTAATTCTGAATTTAATGATATAGGGGTGTATTCTGTAAGAAAACTTTTAATTTTAAACAGTATGTTAAAAATAAACTTGCTGTTAAAATATATTTTCTATTCTGTAACTATCAATTCTGTTAAAATTTTAACACCCGTGTTAAAATTAGGTGTTAAAACTGTATATTTTAACGTCATTCAAATCGATGCCTTTAAAATTTTAACATCTGTTTATACAATAAAATTATAACAGCATTTGAATATGTTGCACTTCTAATTAATGAAAATGAAATAGAAATAGAAAACGAAAGAAAAATACCATGGATGAATATAAAAAATATTTAGGTGTTATTTAATAAAATATACAACTGTTTTACGAAGTATTTTATTTAATTACGGTCACCCGTTCCATCGTATGTCTAGTAGGAATATTTAATTAACATAATTCGACAAAGAGTGAACTTTGAATGGTATACCAAGAGCACTATTTAGATGTATCGTAAAACATAGTGATTTATTATAATGTAGGTATTAAATGCAGTTAAAATTGCTTATTCCTGTCTTGTTCGTCAAACCGACGTAACTTAACATTTTGGATTGTCAATTCTGAGGATCAAAATGAAGAAATTTTACATACCTAATGATAACTTAATAATTTACAATTTCAATTAATTCATTTTTAATATGGAACCTAAAAATGAGACATGATTATGCAGCAGATTTTTATTTATTTTCCGAAGCATTATTTCCATTCGTTTTTCTAAAATTTCAAAGTGACACATAAACTGACAGTTGTTCACTCTTTTTATCATGTTTATTTTAGCAAAGACGTGCCTTTTTTCTGTCTTGTTGCTCACTTCATTCTGGTGTTTAACAGGCATGTTAAAATGAATGATTTTAACAGCAGTGTCAAATTTTCGCGTAGAGAATACCAAAAAATGAATTTATTGTTAACAGTCATGTTAAAATATAATTTTTTAAAGCCATGTTAAAATTAACATATTTTTTACAGAATACACCCCATAATGTTTTTATTCCCTTAACGATTTTTTTTTTGACTATTTCACTCATAAATATATAAACCAATCCAAATTCAGGATTTTACTTAGTTACCAAGTTTCATTTCGACAAAACACCGCCACAAAAGTTTTTTCGCACCCTTTAAGCCAATAAGATGTCGTATATTTACAAGTAAGTGAGTTTTGATAAGCGAAAAAATTTTGACATTTAGAAACATATTGTTTACATACCTGTCAAAGTCTAAGTATATTTTCAGTGTTATCAGTTTTTATTAAAAACGAGTCGATTTGGACAGGAGTATATTTAAAACGTTGAAAAAGCAAACTGAAACATAATACCTCGAAACACAATAAATATTTACAAGATTTTTGTCAAGAAAAAAATTATATAAATGATTACCTGATTTTTATTTTGGAAATAGTCATCCGAATACCATTCGTGGTTAAATTTTATCCTGGAAAAATTTTCAGATTGCTTTACTCGAGCCTGTTGCCAATTTATTTCGTGACATTGATCAAAAATTACTCGTTTGACAACTCGTAATTTGTTTGTCAATGCCACTCAATAAATTGCTAGACAACCGGCTCTCGTAACAATCTGAAAATTTTTCCGGCAAAAATTTACCACTTATGATATTATATATGACTATTTCACTCATGAATTTATAAGCCAATCCAAATTCAGGATTCTACCTAGTTACCAAGTTTCATTTTGACAAAACACCGTCCAAAATTTTTTTCGCAGCCTTTAAGCCAATAAGACGTCGTATTTTTACTAGTAAGTGAGTTTTGATAAGCGAAATTTTTTTGACGTTTTAGAACATATTGTTTACATACCTGTCAAAGTGTATATATTTTCATTGTTATCAGTTTTTATTAAAAACGAGTCGATTCGGACAGGAATCTATTTAAAACGTTGAAGAAGCAAACTTATATATAACACCTCTAAATACAATAAAAATTGCAAGATTTTTGTCAAGAAAAAAATTATGTAAATGATTACCTGATTTTTATTTTGGAAATAGTCATCCGAATACCATTCGTGGTTAAATTTTATCCTGGAAAAATTTTCCGATTGCTTTACTCGAGCCTGTTGCCAATTTATCTCGTGACATTGATCAAAAATCACTCGTTTGACAACTCGTGATTATTTTGTCAGTCACTCAATAAATTGCTAGGCAACCGGCTCTCGTAACAATCTGAAAATTTTTCCGGCAAAAATTTACCACTTATGATATTATATATGAGAAAAATACATGTAAACTTTTATATTAATTTGATTAAAATAAGAGTGTCATGAATGGAAAAAACGAATACGTGTTAATTTTTACCTTCCGTCACATTTAGGTAGGAAGGTATTGTCTTTGGTCAAAAAATTCGATGATGAGTTTTTAATGAATAAGCACGTTTTAGGGACCCTAGAATACGATTTTACTATTTTTACGATGATGTCTGTGTGTATGGATGGAAGTATGTATGTTTGTATGTATGTATGTATGTATGTGTGTGACGATTTTTTCGGATCGCATAACTCCAATACCACCTTTTCAAAAACTATAATTTTTGCGTATTCCATTTTTTTCGATCCATATGAAGAGCTGATCAGATTTTGGTTATAATTGGTCGACCGGAAGTATCCTAATTTGAAGATTTTTAACAGTTTTTCTTGAAAAAATGCTGTTAAATATCACTTTTTCACATTTAATGTTATTATAAATATTAAAGAATATTTTATTCTCTATACAATTTGATTACATTTTATACTTCATATTCAATGGATATAGAGTTAAAAAATTGTAAAGAAATTAAATTTCACAAAGCAGCCAGCTGTGCTATAAACATGGAAACATCTACTACCTTAAGAAAATTCTGATTGACAAATGTCAGTGTCAAAATGCAATTTACATAATATGTTTGAGTTATAATTTTACTGACAATATATAGAATCTTACAAGAAACTTTCTGTATGGAATTTGTACAAAATACATAGAACTAACTGAAGGTAATGTACTGGAAATATGGAATCATTTGCAAAAAAATTTCTGTATGGAATTTGTACAAAATACATAGAACTGATGGAAGGTAATGTGCTGGCCACATTAGATTTTTTACATAGAATTAAAATGCCATGAAATTAGTACGTGAATATTTTGTTTGCGTTGACATTTATGATGATAATTTTTCTGTTATTTAAGTTTATCTTATGAAATAGAAATTGTTTGTAGCTTTTATAGATCTCGGGATAGAAATGGTAGCCCATTTAAAATGAACACCCTGTATAGTTCTTGTCAAAATATACCGTCCTTGACTTAACTTAGGTACTAATTGCGGTGTGCCGCTTAAACACCGGGTAATTTCGGTTCCTGAGGGCGGGATTACCGAAATTTTGCTATTTGCAAGAAACTTATAGTCACAAAAATTGTCTCTGTCGGGTCCAGTAATAGAACTATAAATATCATGATTATCACAAAGCGTCGTATCGTTTGCTTTATACAGCTTGACCACCTAGCCGTGAGCTATGGGGAGAGTAGTGCGCATAGAGAGAACACACTAGTAAGAGACAGGGCTGCTAGAAAAGGATTGAAGTGCCCACCACAATTTGAAGGCAAGACTACTACGCATCCAAGCTGGTCGGTCAAGGCTCGGCGGATACTTGATGGCAACGGTCCATTATTTGGATAAACGCTATTTTTGTTTGAAATAATATTTGGAACTTCAGTTTTCATTCCCATAAGACATTATTTAAAACAAAAATAGGAACAGTAAGATTATTTTAGTAATAAAGAGCGTCCAGAGATGCAGAGAACCTTAAAATGCATGAATAGAGCGGCGCAAATTATGGCCAGTTGGCAACCAAATATATAGTCATTGGCGAAAAAATTCAAAGTGGGCGACGTCTGGCGGCGGATTAGTGAACTAGAGGAATAAGGAAACGTTGATAGCATACATTGAAACGTATTTAATTTGATACAGGTTTAATTTATATTTGTTGTAAAAGAAAGTGAGATATATAGTGTATATTACATTTTCAGGTTTAAATAAAGATCAGTAAATGCCATAGATACTGCTCAGTGCCACAATGCAGTAATTACAAGTCAAAAAGTGTAAGTTTACACTATATTCCAAGTGACAAAATATGATCTTGAAATTTTCTTCCCTTATAGTTTTGACGCCTCCAATGGGTTCTATTTTTTCTTTTTTAAAACAGGATCCCAAATTTTTTATAATTTTATAGCCGAACTTGTTGTTTATCATACTTTTTAATAAGTTTTCCCCTTACTTGTTCCAAATCTGTATAACTTAATTTTTCTATTTCTGCTACTTTGTAATACACAAACCCATAAACAAATAAATTAATAGCAATAATAATAATAATAATAATAATAATAATAACTTTTGTTGTAAAACAATAAATATAGTTTTGATTTTTACTATCCTGTTTATATGCAACAAAACTGCAACAATATGTTTGTATCTGCCTCTCAATTCTGCTCTACAATTAAATTTGCTTTCCAGTAATTTATATTCTCATTTAATAAAATTTCAATCACATGAGGATCTCCACTCAAATGACTGGTTTTTAAACTAGATCCCAGTATTGTACCTGGTCCATAATATTTTATTCCACAAAGCAATACATGTCCAGCCTTAAATACTGCTTCGTCTTCCTTTATAGGACGTGCAGAAGTAATGTATTAAAAAATATCACTTAACTTTATGTTAATTTTCTCCATATTAAATACTTTGCACTTTAAAATGCATATTGCCAGCAATAAGACATGAGAGAACTCTCCTTATTCCTCCGCCATCTTGCTACCGTCCGGCCTGCCATCTATAGTTCAGTTTTTTCGCCAATATTGCTGGACCCGACAGTATTTTTTCTGATTATAACGCTATTATAACTTTTCTCTTTAAATGGATATCAAATATTCTCTTATGTTTCATGGTACGTGAACTTCATTACAAATGTGAATTTAACGAGACAGTTTGCCTACATACAGAAAATTAGCAGATTTAAATTCATACAATCACATGCAACGGTGCAACTATTCTCCTACTTGTGTAATTATCTAATCAAACTTACTGATTTAGTCGCACATGTTTATTGCGAATGTTTTTAATTTGTACATTACGAGTATAATATTCAAATAGTACATATTTGATTTATTTTTAATTTACATTAGACACAAAAAATTTAAAATTAATTTATTTATAGGTGGAATTAAACTGGGAATATGACATGAACGTTCTGGAACCAAGATCTTTGTGTCTTTTCTGGTGCAATGATCATCTTTACGTCAAATCCATCACTGTAGAAGAATTGGAACTTCCTGGCAGAGGGTAAGAATAATAACACTTAATATTACAAATATACTTTAATTTAATACTTTCAAAATAAATATATATTTTGACATGAATTTGGTTTTATTATAGTACATTAAAACACAAGTATCATAAGGCAATCTGTTAACGTACGAGTCCAAGTTTGGAAAACGAGCCACCAGGCGAGTTTTACAAAGGACGAGTGCGTTAACAGGCCTTATGATACATGTTTTTTATACTATTTTTTCTATTGAGGTAATTTTAAATTAGATTTTTTTAAAAAGGACTTGTCAAAAATATGACAGTGTTTTTTTGTCAGTTATGTTGGTAGCGTTTCCCTCCAACAACTGAAATTTCACATTTTGACAGTTTGTGTATTGTGTGATTCTGATTGATTGTTTACATTAAAACATTGTATCAAGCATTATATACTAACTAACGAACACAGCTATAGCTATAAATTCCTCTTCTTTCTAGTCCTATCACCTGGAGAAAAGATAAAAGTCAATAATTCGAAGTAATATTTCAAAATAAACAACTTACCACTTTGAGGTTATATGTAATTCATCTGTCATGACTACCACCTCTAGAATACGAAAGGCGTCAAAAACAATACGTTTATAGATCTTCTAAACGTCGTGTTTTCAGTGATAAACAGTGCTTTTATAGACTCATAAGAACACCGAAATAGAAAAAAATCTATTAAATGATCATAGTATAATCTTTTTTGTAAATCTATAAATAATTTCTATTAAAAAACAGAGTTTGAAATTTTCATAATTTTCTGCTTCCCTAATTATTTTAGGGGAAAAAGAATAAATTATACATTTAAATCATTAAGCATAATTAAATCTATCGACAGATATTAAGGTAGGTATAAAAATGTCGAAAATCGCCCCAAAAATTGCGATAACCATGGAATTTAAAAAATGTGTAACGATTAATATATGAAGTTAGATTAATTTACTTTTCTTTTTCTTTGTAATGTATCTTTAAGTGGTATTTATGCATTTAAATTATTAGATAATTTTTTACCTGTACAAATATTACAAACAATACCTAATAAAAATAAACTAACCTATACTCTGTTCCATTTAAGCCATTCAGCAGATGGATCTCGCATCAGTGCTAAGCAGCTGAAATTACATTGGGTAAAGTTGTCTATTGTCTCCAATTTCAGCCAATCGGAGAGGTTAAAATTATGCCGTATTCTCTATAATACTGAATGGCTTAAATGGAACAAGGTATAACTTTAAAGATAAAACGTTAAACATTTGTGAATTTTTTTGTTAAGTTCCATGGTTGTTGCTATTTTGAAGGTGATTTTCTACATTTTCATACCTAATTTCTGCCGATACAAATGATGAGTAATTAATGTTGCTTATTGATTTACTCACATCATACACACCTGTTGACAGTAAACATGTAACGTCATCGGCCAGCAGCGTTTCAAATGAAGTATAATTTTTTCATGCATTAAAAAAAAAATGGAAACATATTTAACCATTTAGTTAGTGTTTTCATTAATGTTTTATAACATATTTTAGTGTAATAGTTTTAAAATTCAATTTTGATTATGGTGGAAACCCCCAGCCAAAAAATAAAACTGTTTATTATTAATATTGGTGCGATTAGATATTAATAGTTTTTGCAAAAAATTCATATGAATAAATTATTATTACTTAAGCGCTCTATTATTAATAATAAACAGTTTTATTTGTTGACTAATGCAAACTACTGTCCATTATTGCAATTGTTTCTTATTAAAAACACAATTCCTATAGTATAGTAGATTTAATTTAAACAAAAATGGTGAATAACTCCGAAATTATTGATTTTAGGCATAGGATACCCTTAATAACATAGAAAGATAACATAAAAAGAAACCCAACTAAATAAAAAATATAGGCTGTTTCATTAGAAAATGAGTTATAGTTATTCGAAATTGAGTAAATTTGATTCGCTTTATTGAACACCCTGTATAATTATATTTAAAAAATGAAAACATAGAGTATAGTTATAGTTGTACAGAAAATGTTTTTCTCAATTTTTACTATTAAAATAACTTTAGTACACCTTTATAAAGCAATGCGTGTATTTGGTGATTTTTAGAGAAAAAGGGAATAACTTGACAACGCCGAGGAAAATTAAAAAAGAATTATATGTGCGTATAGGTGAATAAAATACAATACAAAATATATGAAAATATATAGGTGTTCCATTTAAAAAAGAGAAACAATTCTCGCCGAGCCGTAATGCAACACCCTGTATATGTGAAAATCATTTTAGGTTATACTCCCTGAGTAAACGAATAAATTCTGTTAATAAATTTATGCTCTATTTCTAACGATAAAGGAGATATCGAACACGGTCATTTCAAAGACACCTGTAGATTATATTCAGATGTATTAACTTAGTAGTTAACATATGTACACGTATGTAGTTTTAGTTTTTTATAATATCTTAGAACCACTGAATACAAAATTATATTGGCAACTGACTTTTAGGGTACCTTTATAACCAGGGTATGGCCATGGCGTGGCTCACGTTTCGTCCGCCATTACCGGGACATCTGTTATATGTGTTGTTCTTGCGCAAATTATTATGTATTTTCGTGGCTATTTGTTTTATTTTAATGAAAAACACATTTAATTATCATTTTAATATTTATTTAAAGTGTAAGTAATATATTTTATCTTATTTACTTGTGTAGTTTGTTAAGATACCCATCACGATTACTGTCACTGAAAACAACTAAAAATTACCAATATTAAGCACAATCATTTAAATTTTTAAAAGGTAAGTTTAGAATATACAATTATTATGTAAATAAGAACTACAGATATTAAATTAGATGTGATAATAACAACTCATGTCATACATTCTACATAACCTCTAAATGTATATCTTAACAATAATTGTGTATCTCTTAAATAAATTAATTTTTCTTACCTTTATAAATTCACAGTGTGATAATTTAATATTATTTTATAATATAATATCACATTTATTACAAATAAATAGGAAAATCAATTACCGACAATGGCGGCGATCTTGGCCCATGGCCATACCCTGGTTATAAAATAAAGGTACCCTACTGACTTTCTTTTGTCTTTAAATGTGTATTATTAAGAAGAACTGCATTTCTAAAAGTAAGTAATATAAATATAATGGGTAAAATTGATGTTTAGACAACCAAATTAATGTCATATAACATTAACTTAACTTACACAATCTACGATAGTTCCGAAAATGCCACCAGATGTCATATTGCTTAAAATCAGTTGCCAATACATAATTATTATAATCAGTGGCAGTACTTTGGCTGTAATAGTAATAGTACCGAATCGGTTTCGGTTATAAACTGAATGCCTATGTAACTTACGACCTTGGCTCTATTTCTATTAGGTTGTCTTGTCACTATTGCCAATATTATAATATTGATGATCTCTACAAAAGTATTTGAAACCTAATCATTGCATAAATAATTTACTACAAAAATGGGAACGTAACCTAATGCAAATTTTTATTTCATGTGTTGTAATAAAGAGAATACACTTATGTGTAATATATTAGGATGACAACACACTTTGTCTATCATTTTGGGCTAGGGATTTCATCATTAATAATAAATCTGAAACTTTTTTAACACTCATTGATTTGTGTAGTCTGTAAAATTATTGAAAGATGCCCGATCAAGGTCATGTGTATCATGAACGAATTAACAAATTGGCATGTATTTATCTCTCTCATAAGAAGCGTGTGCGATAAGGATGGATATAACACGCTTGTCTTTCAAAATTCATATTGTTTCCACTAAGTTAGGACATTGCATTCTAACACGATGCTCGTTGCTGACAATACTTTCGCTGTAACGTAAGTTATTTATTAATTCAGATATATTACCTGGATTCATAGCCGTACGAATAACGTTATTTTCTATTAGTTGTGACTGACAATGACAGTGGGTCATATCTTATTTTTCACATATTTGGTTTTACATTTGCTAATAAACTTACCAGTTGACTTGGTTTTGAATTTTTAATGTTTTTACAGTAACATATATTTTTATAATACTAAATTAACAGTATTATCATATGTACCCTCATAAAAACTAAGAAAACGACACTACTGAATTTGACAGAACAAAATCTTAATTCATACAATCCGTAGATGAGCTTGATCGGACATCTTTCAGTAATTTTACAGTACATATATTTTACCATTTAACATAGAAATAAGTACGAGGTTTGATAAAGAAAATAACGAGAAAGAAAAATTTTCAGGTTATTTAAATTGTTACAATTTTTACTATATTCCGTTCGCTGAGACGAGAGAATGTGGAACTAATTCTTAAACAGAACCAAGTTACTCTATTAGTTCGACTCCATATAATTATCCTTTTTTGACCAATAGAATGAATTGTCTCTGTTTAACAATTAGTTCCATATACCCAATCCCTCGTCTCAACGAATGGACTATACAGAAATTTTGATTTTACTTTAGTTAATTTCAAACCTAATATAATTATTATTTTATCTTTCTTTTAGGAAACGTGACGCAGACTTCTCCAACAAACTCTGCTCCCCTGGAAAACGCAGCTACGCTGAAATCCCTAACCATGGTAAGGCTGTATTCTATGACGTGTGCAGACCTGAAGTCGTGACGTGACATCCTAACGCCATTCTAGCCCCTAGTGGCTAGCGGATAAACTACAGAGCAACGAACACGCTCGCGAAGAGAGTAACTATGACGCTTCCATCGTGATTGTATAGTACAAAATTCGGATAGAGGTATATTTATTTATTCAGAAACAAAAGTAGTTTGTTGGAAAGATATTGATAATATATTTCGTTAATGTAACAAAGAAATATGATTGTGGTTATACATTTTTAACCATGAAGAATATGGATAAGTTGTGAGAAGTGGTTCGTTAAAGATATAATCATATTTTTTGTATTTGTAGATTTCATATGTTGCGTTTTTTAAAATTTATATGATGTAAATATTGTCATTTACTTTTTATATTGCTTAATTAAAAGACATTGATCTCTTTATTATACTGAAAACTTCTTACTTTTGCGTGTATAATGATTTTTAGTTAAAATAAATCTTTATTTGCACAATTTTTTGTTGAACAAATAGAGCAACGTGTTTCCAGTCCGTAATAAATCTAGACTCCATTGTTGATTGTAATCCCTTAGATCATGTAACTTACGCACTGGATATGAGAAAACTTAACGTATGCAGTAAAATGTGTCTCATTTCGTTAATGTTGTTAAATGGTTAAAGCAACGGCTCTTAGTCATGACGTCATGAGTATGCTAGAGGTTTTGGGTTCGAATCCCACTAAGGCATGCATGTTTGTATATGTAAACCTCTTTGTAATTGAGATTTAATCCTGTTGAGAGGTCTTTAGAAAAAAAATGTGCGAAAAGGGTTGCTTCATATACAATCATAAAATAGTTATTATTACAATTCTAGTGATTTTATAATGGAATATATTATTAATATTATTATTCGCATGCAATTTTTCATTGTTCTATATATTTTGTTATCAATTTATACCGGCGCGATCATAATTTATTTTTGCGAAAGCTTTTCTCTCTTATTTTATTACTTACATAAAGTAATCTGCACTCGTATGCAACCAGGAAAACATTTATGATTTACAAGTTATATATTAGAGGCTGTTATTATCATTAGACTTTTAATAAAACCATACTAAGATTTTTAATGAGCACTTAATATAATTTTACTTTAAATACTTACTACATACAAATTTATACTGTAAATTATTATTCACGAAAGATAACTATTCAAGGTCATTTGTTTGAAGAAAGAATAGGGCGCGAGCAGACACGTGACTCGAGCGTCCTTGACGTGCATGGTATCAGCTGATTTGTGTGCGCATGTCATTTTGACAACAACAATGTTTCTTTGAACAGACCAACGTTTTGACTTATTTTGATTTTGAACTGGTGAAATGTTATTATTATACAATTTTCAGGCAGTAAAACACATGAAATTAAAAATAATAACCTCAACAAATCAAAATTTAAATAAGTCAAAACCAGATACAACTATCTAAAGAGAGATTGGACAGACTTATGGGTGGCCTTGTAACAAAGTGTTTGGTGATGAGGGATAAACGGAGCACGGGGAAAATAGTTCCTTGCATATTTCTTCAGAGGGCAGCAAAATCACAAACCTGACAAAAAATTAACATAGAAGGCAATGCAAAAAAATGTAATGGAAAATTTGAACGTCAAACTGAAAATTTTAAAAGCTGACATGACATACATAATTTTTGAACTCACATAATTTGAATTTTTATATGTTTAAAACATACAGAGAACTCGTAAGGTATCTTATGAACATTAATTCCTTTTTATATATATAGTAAAAAAATTTAGGCAGAGGAGTCACGTCATCAAACTTTGTAACTAGATAATGACGTATAATGACGTCACGAAAATAGTAGATTTACATGGTACACTAATTTAATTTTAGAAAATAATTGTATTTACCTGCGATGCTATTTATGTGATCAAGTTAATTTATTTAATAGTCGAATAATAATTGAATATTATTGTAAAATTTAATATATTTCCAATTTATGGTATTGAAAATTCGGTGTAGGGCACACCGAGTCGGGTTTCAGAAGGAATATGGGGAATAAATGAAGCACTTGATAAACAATAAGAAAATTAATGTTAAATGACATTAAATATATTTAAAAAAAAAATTGATGATTTTATTTAGATTTACAATTCTGTGGTGTTATAGAAAAGTACAACTGAATACAGAAAGAAATGAACAGTCAGTACAGTAGAGTACAGAGGTTATGAATAAATAAAAAAACAAAGAAACACAACTCGAAAAACAGTTACTGTTTGTATTAAAAAATACAGATTTGATACGCAACAAGGCAACAGTAATGGAATTCTGAGAAAACACAACAAACAACGTAGACAAAAATGTTAATTATACGAAAAAGTAACTAATGACAGTCGACGGTTGACAATTCCGGGAGAAACATGTCATGTAAACGTTTAAATATTGAAATCCAATAGTACCAACATGTGGTGAAAAAATGAACTACAATTATTTTAAATAAATTAAAACTCATTCAAAACATTATGTTCGACTTTAAAATAATTATAAATTTAATTAAAATGTACTTTACTTATAGTATGCAAAAAATAGTATTTATTTTCTTCGTTTTCCTAAACATATACATCACTCGGCCAATACTACAGTGATTTTTCATTTTGTAATGAAATGATGACGTGACTCCTCTGCCTAAAAATTTTTACTATAATAATATTTATAAACTTTTCTTACATATGTTTCTGTAGAATTTCATGGATAACAAATTCTTAATGCTTGTATATCGAATATCCACAACTCAGGTGATATAGAACTTCCCGAAACTTACAAATTAAATAAATAAAATAAATAAATATATCATCATGGCTTATTACCCATTGCTGGGTGTGCCAATCTGCTTGTACACAGATATCGGTAATGATAAAATATTTGTACCGTGCGGGCGCTTACCAGGCGTCACCTCACGGGCACTCAGTGCTGGCGTGGAGAGTACACCACAGGGGTCAATTTTGTGCTATTTAAAATTGGAAATATTTGGCGTCGGTTGGGATCGAACCCGAACAAATTAGGAGATATATATCCTGTTGAACATTCATCAAAAGAACTTGATCATTTGCAATTAATCGGAAGAATTCTATATGAGAAAAGAAAGGAACCAACGCAAAAAGAACTAAAAATCTACAGTAGTATGTAAATGCTGACAATATCGTTCATAAAGTTACAACCAAATGAGTTATGCGAAGAACTATGAAGATGTAAAGTTGATATTCCTTAACTCCCAATTTTTTTTTCTTTTCTTTCACCTACGTACATTTCTTTTTAACACATCTTTAAATAAGATTTAAAAATTCTTTCAGCCAAATAATACAACGATGTACATATCCAATTGTGTTGCTTACAAGTTTTAGTTTACATCACATACATAGATGTAAAAATATGGCTCAGATATTACAGTACACAAATTAGAAATTGAATCTCGCGAAGAGGTGACGAAATTGCCAAAAAATATACAAACTTGTATATACATACAAACATTAATATTTTTCATTATTCCTAAAATAATTATCTGGATAAATACTATTAAACTCTGTTATTAATATTATTTATATACCTACTAATTGTTCTTTTGCAATTTAAAATTTGTACACTATATATTTTAAATTAATATTCATAATACATATCAATATGAGTTTTTCTTTTTCTTTCAAATATAAAAAAAAAACAATTTTAAAAACACACACGGTCAACATTTTAAAGATCTAGATACCGTGGTTTAGTTAGTTGCATATGTTGATAGGTGGCGAACTTTATGACGATACAAAAGCATCTCTTAGATATTTGTCTCTGGTCAAAACATTGGTCTTGTCAAAGTGACATTGTTCTTGCCAAAATGACAAGCACACACAAATCATCTGATTCCAAACACTTCAAGGTCGCTCGAGTCACGTGTCTGCTCGCGCCTTACATACAGCATTTTATATAGGAGTAGCTTAGCAACATTTTATATTAGAAAGAGAAATATTATTCAACGTATGCCGAACCATAACCTACGTTATTAATACAAGGCCGTGAAACAACTAAAATTTTGTTTTAAAATCTGGCCAAAAACTCTAGTTTTGAAACCGGTGATGAAAGGCGCGATTTATTCCTGCTGTCATTTTTTGACTGTCAAAAAATCAATTTAGCGGTTATAAATTTTTAAAACATTCAACTGTTTGTAATTTTTACATCTGTCAAAAATGGTTATAACGCTTATACGGTTTTTCAAAAATATAAACAAATAAAAAATACAACTAATGAATGTGTAAATAATATTTGATTTTTATATATTTATATTGTATTTTTATAATATTATTTATAATCAAATTATTTTAAATCAAAAATGACAGCAGGAATAAATCGCGCCTTTGATCACCGGTTTCAGAACTAGAGTTTTTGGCCAGATTTGGAACTAGAGTTTCTTTTTGACAGATATTGTGAGTCAAGATATAAAAATTGATTTTGAAATGTAATTTTAAGGAGAAATGACAGCAAAGAAAGATACAGTATATTGACATTCGTCGTTTTCTAATTTGTTTCCATTTCTAAAAGATTCAAGAAAAAAAGCTTTAATTCCTTTAGATAACATTTTTGACAATATCTCATGTCAAATTGACATTTAATTAAATATTTTTATAGTAACACACGTTTCTTTGTTCATAGCCTACTCCGAGTCAGGAATTTTGTTGAACACACTGTATTAATAACGTAGGCTACGGTCTAACACACTAAAAATAGTAATGACGTATGTCGTTGAGTTACAGACTTGTTATTATGAAATTATTATTTTATGGTTTACTGCAAGTCTATATTTTTGTTTTATGCAAAAACATAGGTGGAGAAGATAACATTTTAAGAAAAGCATTAATTAAAAAGAAATTAATTTTCAAATAAATTACTTTTTTCCATTTAAAATGTATCCATAATTATTTCGCGTTGTACGCCTATGGGTACGAAATGCAGTGAAGTTATCTGCAAGTAATATTATATCAGGCGACTCAAAAATGACCTTGAATAGTCATCTTTCGTGAATTATACTATAGTAGAAGTATTTCTGCAACTTTTTTTCCAAATATGGCAATCTATGTATAATGATAAACAATTCAAACTCAGAGATAGACTACACTACAAATTTTAAATGGTAAAAAATGGCGGTTATAAAACACAATATACGCCACATAATTCCCCTATTTGTTTTACTATTTCCGTTGACTTCTACCAAATTCTACCAAACTAGGACGAAGAGGGACAACAGTATATTTCTGTCTCTCTTCCTACTGGCCCACGATCAGCCCATTCGCCAATGCTACGCAGTGATTGGCTAAAGGCAACTGTATCTTTTTAAGGAAGCCAGAAGGGAGAGAGATAAAAATATCATCTTACTCCCTTCGTCGTGGTCTATTGTTAATTAGGATAATCAGAAGTATATATTAAATAAGGTATTTGACTTCTGTTATATCTATCTCTTTCGCTCCCGTGACTTGTATTTACTCAGTCACACTGAGCTCAGAGATATGTCTATGGGGCTTCAATGCCATTTTTCTCGAATGGGGACTTTGAAATTAACGTCACACAACACACATCCTCCACTCCAGTACTACATGTCTTTAGAAGAAGACGGCAGGCTCGAAGAGAGCGATAGGTTTTTATTACCATGGCCCCTCTTCTCTTTTCAACTTACTGTCCTAATCCGATTTGATATGTGCTCTATTTTATATTGCCGTGGTGTTTGACGTAAACAGGGTGGTGACTTGAACGACGCAGCATAGGGCTTTCAATGGTAAAATCTTAATGTGCGGTTATTTGCTCCCCTAATTATTTTAGAGCAAAATTGTATTTAGGTTTTCGCTACAGAAAAAAATGTTGCATCCGAACATGCTATTGTTTATAGAAAAAGAATAACATTTTTTCAAAAATCATTGATGCCAACGATTCTTAACGTTTAAATGTATTTTCAAAACGAGGAAAATGAAATAGCTATTTGTGTATTAAGAGCGCAAAATGGGACATTGTCGATTGAGAGGTTGTTGCCGAGCGACGCAGGAGCGAGGCATTCTCTCGAAATCGACAATGTCCATTTGCGTTCGAAACACACAAGATTTTTTCTACAGTCGCCACAATGGGGTCTTCACCATAACAAAAATTTATTTTTTATTTATTTTTACTTATCGGTATTTTCCATTATTCTTGAGCTATAGCTTCAATCTAATCTAAGCATTTTATATTTCCGTTTTTGTAAATGAATGCCGATTTTATTTTCACAGCAGTGCGGCATTTTGTTTGGTTATGTAAGTGGGTAATGTGTAACTACAGTGTCATTAATTCCTGACTAAACGTTTCCATTAAGAATATAGCCAAGTAACATTTCTCAACATTGTATAGTTACAAATTTGAGGAGCGAGCGTTTTTTCTACTTTATCGCTCTAGAGCGGCAAAGTGACATTTTGCGTTGACAAAAGAGAGCGCAAATGGCTACTTTGTATATGGACTGTAGAAAAACATTTTTATTGTAGCTGATGACAACAATGTAATAGTTGATTACAACATTGTAGTTTGATGAGAACGAAATTTAAGATTTGTTTAAGGTTTAAACTTGAAGAATCTATGACAGATGTTTGCGCTTTTGTTTAAATTTTTGTTCGATGGCATCAATGATTTTTCCAAAAATGTTATTATTATTTTCGACTATTTCTACGGTTCCGGAAATTGAAAAATTATAAACAATAGCATATTCGGATGCAATATTTTTTTCTGTAACAAAAATCTCAATACAATTTTGCTCTAAAATAATTAATCAATTTTGTTATAACAATGATTAAAAAAAATAATGCCGAAACACAAAATTATCCAACACATTTAAATACTGTTTTGAACCCTATCTAGTGTTTTACTGTCGCTTTCTACGAACTTGTTGTCTTTGTCTTTGAGGTTACTTAAGAACTCAGTAGATGACAACAGTAAAATTCTAAAATCGTATTATTTTTGGACAAGTGATTTGGTTTTTATTTTCCGATGATTTTTGGACCAAAGAATAATAAATTATATTAATACGAGGCTCATGCTACAATTATTGAGATTAAGATACATGGTTGCTACACTGACCAGCAAAAATAAAAACGGACCACTTAAAAATATCCCATATATTTTCAGATTTGAGATATTAGATATGTGATATGTGGAAACTACATTAAACTACGATCTGTCTGATTTGTTAACAACCTCAAGTGAGATCTCATACATGAAATTACATTTTTTATGTAACAAAAAAGTTAGAACTAGAAAATGTTATTAGCCGAAAATGAGATCTCATATATGAAATTACAGTTTTAATCATCGACCTTTCAACTAATAGACGGTACAGACATAGTATCTCTATCCTTCAACAGTACGGAAGTTAAGAAAACGCGGCAAAATTAAAAATTATAAATTTTGACATGAAGCCACTGATTTCTTCTTGTGCAATCTTTGGGAAACCTAGAACAATATAATATATTATATTAATATATAATGGAGGAGTAATAATTAATAAGAACTTACATATGAAATGACATAGCTGAGCCGCGTACGTACTGCTGACTGCACGAAATACACCGTTTTCCCATTATTTTGTCGCATATAAACTCCACAACACATGTACGTATATAAGACGAATTATACATTGACCGAAATAATTGTAAATGTTCTCCAAAAAAGTAAATAATATACAACTCAAACAGCTGGCACGAAACACGGGACAGCAAAATGTCAATTTTGACAACTATTTATGAGAACTTCCGTACTGTTGAAGGACAGAATATATATCTCTATCCTTTTATGATGGAACAATATTCTAACCATAAATGAATAGGAGACACTGGGTCTATTAGTTGACAGGTCGATTGTTTTAATGTAACAAAAAAGTTAGAACTAGAAAAAAATGAATGTTTCATATACATAAAGCGCAATCTAAATGATACCACAATATTTTACATAACATACCGAATAAAAATTATTTAATATCTATTTGTTATATTAAGAGCACAAAATGCGACATTGTCGATTGAGAGGTTGCAGGTTGCAGGTGGCAGCACAACTGTTCACACAATTTTATATATAATTTTAATTTATCGTTATTTTCCATTCTTCTTGAGCTATTGCTGCAATCTAATCTAAGCATTTTATACTTTCGTTTGATTTTATTTTCACAGCAGTGGGGTATTTTGTTTGGTTATGTAATATACAGGACGTTCATTTTGGCCACCATTTGCTATTTCGAGAACTATAAGAGTTACAAAGACGGTTAAATGAGCAAACAATTTCTATTTCAAAAACAAAATTTAAATAAAAGAAAATTTTAATTTATTTTTTTGGACCAGTGGTTCTCAAAATACGGGACTTGACTTTTAAATTTTAAAAGATATCATATATTTTTTATTTGCTCATTCGTTAGAAAATTTAATTCTGAATTCAGTGACATAATATTTTTATTCCCTTACATAATGATTTTTTTTGAGAAAAACGCATGTAAAGTTTCATATTAATTTGATTAAAATATGGCTATAATAAGAGTGTCGTGAATGAAAAAAACGAATACGTGTTAGTTTTTTTAACATAGAATTAGATTGCTATGAAAGAAATACATGAATATTTATTTTGCTTACGTTGACATTTATGATCACTTACAAGAAAAAAACATTCACTTCTTTAGTTCAGGGCACTCTAATTCTAAGTAATAAAAATAACATGTCATTTTTTCTATTTGTGGCATTCTTATTATAATCATATTTTAATCAAATTAGTATACAACTTTACATGCATTTTTCTAAAAAAAAATCGTTTTGTAAGGGTATAAAAATATATCGCTGAATTTTGAATTAAATTCTCTAACAAATGAGCAAATAAAAAATATATGTTCTCATTTAAAATTAAAAAGTTATGTCCCGTATTTTGAGAACCACTGGCCCAAAATAGTATATTATATACTCAGGGACTAAAGTGCATATTCAATCTTGTGGGTGGGAAATAATCACCTGAGGGATTGAATGCACTTTAGTCCTGTGGTATATTCGCTATTTTTCGCACTCCCATATTAGTGTAAAAGAAATTAATCTTACAATTTGACAATACAAATGTCAAAATGTTCAAATTTAAACTCAACGCCTGCTCAAAATGTAGTGCAGATACGAATAAATAAATCATAGTAACTATATGATGTTATGGAAACATCTTGTTTATTTTTACCTTAGTCCCCCAGGGATTTTTTTCATATTTAATCCCTCTGGGACTGAATTTGAACTTTAGTCCCTGAAATGAGTGATTAGAATCGCTCTTTAGTCTCGGGAGTGCGAATTTTTTTTTATTTTATTTTATTTATATTTGTCTTGTGAAATAGAAATTGTTTGCCCATTTAATCAAATTTGTAGCTCTTATATTTCTCGATATAGCAATGGTGGCCCATATAAAATGAACAGCCTGTATACCGACAGAGTAGTTATATGTCAGATTGACTTGTGAAGGTGGTAAATGTGTAACTACAGTACCATTAGTTCCTGACTAAACGTTTCCATTAAGGATGTAAACAAGTGTCATTTCTCAACATTGTGTAATTTTAAATTTGGACAGCGAGTGTTTTTACTACTTTGTCGCGCATTTTGCGTTGATAAAAGAGAGCGCAAATGGCTACTTTGTATATAGACTGTTAAAAAACGTCTTTTCCGTATCTCTCATAATAAGCGAGATACGAGGTATTTTCAAAATTAAATAAATCAAGTTTGGCCTAAAACTCAAAAACAAATTCAACGCATTACGTTTGATAATAGGTGGCCCGTCTTTTTGCTTATGTATTTAGCTTTCTGATTATTTTTATATTTTCTCCCACAATTATATGAGTAACTAGTTCTAACCTTCTAAAAAAATTAACATTCGCAACTTATGGCTGGATTATGTAAACTGTAAACTTAAAAATTTATCTTGGCATTAGCATTATGACTTTGCATTAAAAATTCGAGTATAGACAAATGCGTGCTACGGTATATGTAGCAACCTTAGCATTGTGTTATAGGTGAAATTGCAGTACGTTATATTTAAATAGAATCAAAAAATATAGATACACAAATTGTTGCATAAGTCTAATTTAGTATTTCATCGCTCTTCTCTGCAGAAACTTTGTCGTCGTACATTTTCGGAGGTTAGGTTTTAATCTGTCAAACTGTCATAAGTACGCAATTGGCACATGCGCAAAACAAAGAAATTATTAAATAAAACTAAAAGTTGAAAATAGGCAACTTAATTTAGTTTTATTAGTTTAGTTCTTCAGTTTAGTTGCATAAACGTTGTCATTGAAACAATTGTTTCTACTTATTTAGTTTAGTTTTACAATCTACATAAACCAACCTTTACTTTCAAATTACAGATGAGTAACTGTTTGCACCACTGTCATTTTAATTTTAAGCGAGGCTTAAACAAAAATATGCACATCGAAATTTTGACAGCAATATTCTATTACTCATTTGACGTTTCGTTTCGATACGATATCCTCAATTTAAGGATCACTTAAAATTTAAGCGTCAGCGGTGCAACTGGACATTAATAATATAATATATCATCACGACATAATGTATTACCCATTGTGACATTATTATGACAATCATACGGTGCAGACGTTTTCTTATTCTCAATAATTCTAGCGAGACCTTTGTAAAACAAATGATAAATTAAACATACATATATAATAAATGTTTTGTATATTCAAACAAATATTTCGTTTTGATTTTTATGAACTATTTACTATTATAAATAAATAAATAAAAATTTTACTAACATGTTATTCGTTATTATAACATGTAATTTTAGTAAATTTGGATATTTCGAATATTTATATATGCTGTTAATCACATTAAAAAATATTTTTAAAAAGAATTGAAACAATAATATTATGTGAAAAGCATGTAATATAATAAATAACACATATTTATCTAGAGTTCAATAAACATTTATCTTGCATTAAAAATATTAAAATAGAAAAGGGATTAACTTTGTTATTTACATTAAAATGAGATAAGAAATACAACCTTCACACATCAAACAATGATATTTCCTTTTTCATTTATTATTTTTTTAAAATCTTAATCCTATGTTATACATGGTAATTACTAATTCTTTATATAAAACGGTAAATCTACATATCTTTATCATGTTCATGAACAATATTAGAAATTTGCTTTAAATTCATATTTTAATTTAATGAAAACAAACTATTATTGTTTCTGAATGCTCCTGAAAATGATTGGTATTGCATACTAAAATATAAAATTACCTACTTAATTTACATAAGAAATTAGAAATAGTGTTTTGTAACTAATGTTTCTTTATGTAAATTACTCATTAAATTAAATCAGTTTTATACTTAACAGAACATACTAAGTAAATAATTTAGTGAATATTAGTTTTATATTTTTTTATTGAATACTTTGTTGTAAAAGCACTATAAAATAGTTTTAGATCTGATATTTTAAATGTGATATATTTACACTAATTTTATCAGTTATTTTGTAAATAGAATAAATATGTAAATATTACGATACAATAAATATTACATTATATTATGCCTTTCTTTTATTTATACTATACAATAGATGAATAAATTATATAATAATATTTCACTCATAATCGGTTAGTAATGTACGTTATTAACCTACCAAATAGTTGGGAAGTGACTTATTGTTTACTTCACTTCCCAGCTAGCTGAAAACGTCTTTTCCGGCTCGCTAAATGTTACTTTCCAAGAGCTAAAATGTCTTTGTCATTTTGCCAAGTCAAATTGTAATAAAAATGTTCATAATAAAAAGAACGCTTTATTTAACAAATAACTTAAAAGTACGCAATAAATTACTAAAATTATAATTATTGAGAAAAACGGTAAACCTTCAAAACATGTTAAGAAAACTCAACTGACAGAATCAATCAATATTTTGTCATATTACCTACATAGCAACATTGTTATATGTTAAAGTAGACTAAACAAATTATTATTATAAATACAATTGACAAAAAATATTAACAAAATTAATGTCTAAAACATAATGATTACTAATTGATTGTGAATAAAATATTATAAATACCTTGGTAAACATCGGTCATCTATTATATCTTATATAGTGCAGTCATCAGTCATTAGGTAGATTTACCCTGCAAAAGGTCGGGTATTTTAGATTTTGTTTATTTTTTGGATAATTTAAATATCTTTCATAATTGTTACGTGCAAATGGCCAAAGACCTAAATATGTCCCCATTTTTCCAAATTAGCGGGAAGTTCCCATGCTCCGATTTGGTATGTTATGCAGCGCATTTTTCTAGACAGGATTCCGTAAAAAAACCTTTTGTTGCAATTACTTTTCAGGTACAGTCGAAAATTTAAATAAATAAATAAATAAATATGTCATTACGGCATATTACCCATTGCTGGGTGTGCCAATCTGCTTTGTACGCAGATATCGGTAATGATGATGACATATTTGTACCGTGCGGGTGTTTACCAGGCTTCACCTCACGGGCACTCATTCAAAATGAGAAAAGGTAAACAATAATTAATATATATATACAGGGTGTTATATTTTAATGGACCCAGCAAATATCTCGCTTATTTATTAAGTTGACAACTTTTTCATATAACATGATTTATACAGCAACATGTAAGCTATTTGATGACGGATGTACATTCCTGATACCACTTCCGTTTTATGAGTAATTAATATCTACTTTGAAATAGCAAATGGAACATACTATATTATTTTACAAATTTGAAAAGTACATCAAATTTGCTTTACAATCATGTAAAATAATCCATATGTTACATTATTAAAAAGTAAAATGGCGGGCACTTTTTTATACACCTAATTGGAAAGAGAATATTGAGCCATGACTGTGGCTTGTGTTCCTTATTTTTATTTTCCGTATTATTATGACAAAAAAATATTATTTCGTTTAATACTAATAGTTACAATTGTTTTAGTTAATTGTTTTACTTCAAGCCACAGTCATGGCTCACTATTCTCTTTCCAATTAGGTGTATAAAAAAGTGCCCGTCATTTTACAGAAATTTTCGTAAGATGAGGCTGACAACGTTAGATGGGGCTAAACAATATTTTTTGTCGGGAGGAATGTTACCGATGCATTTCACTAATGTCAAACAAAAACAAGATTTCATTACCTCAATTATTGATAAATTGTAAAATTTCTTCCGGTCTTTGTCTATTTGCGGCATATAAAATTGAAATAAAAATATTGGTTTATTAGAGAATTAGAAAAAACACTCGCCATGTTTCACAAGATTTCAGCATCTGAATCAACCTCTCGGTCATTTTTCAAATGCTGGCCTAGCCCAGTTAGTAACCACAGACGAGTTTCGCTCATATTAGACCTCATGAGTGTGGTGTAACTGACGTCTCTTTTCAGAGACAATGACTAACTGGGCTCGACAAGAGATATACTATCTTTATACAAGATAGATGGCTTCAGGGATAACTAAGCAGTAAGTAACCACATGTAGAGCCGTCTACCGAAGAATGCAGTAAAGCTCTGACAGCTTGGGGACTTATACAATTTAAACTTTTCGGGCGCCATCTAGCGAGTAAAAAGTATTAATAAGTAGTTAGTGAGCAAGAATGACATTTATTCTTTGAAAAGAAACTTAAACATGTCGAACTGAACACATTTTTATAGCATTATTTAAGTATATGATCTACTCAGTGCATACCTTTCAACTAATTTATGTTTATTTACACTTTTCTTCAAACCCCGGCATTCTAACCATCTTTTCAACTGGAAGACGGAATGGTTTTCAATGTTTTTAAACACAAATTGAACTTGGCTCTTTAGTGATATTTCAAGGATCACTATACTTCAGTACAAGAGATAATTAATAACAGGCACTACACAAAATAACATAACCAAACTTTGCGGACTAAATAACAAACAAATTGCTTGACCAGTGAGGCGAAATACTGAAGGGGAGAGCATTTGATCGACTCGGCCATGGTATATCACCTCGATCTTTCGAAAAATGTATTGTCCTTTTATAAATTGTGTGGGACCTCAAATTTAGAAGTCCCCATTAATTTGGTGCTTACATAATCTCTTGTCTATTGATTTATAATTCGCCAAACTGCGATTTAGTTTTTTCGCGATTGTTCAGAAAATGAGCTGTTTCTGATCACATTTTAGCCCAGAAAATCCTTACATGGTTGACTCGTCCGCCATATTGGAGCTAAAATGAACTCAGTAAATTATGATATAAAAGTTTATTTTTTATAAGTTTATGTAGTAACTATTTTTCATAATTAAATATAACTTCCATATTTGCCATATTTATATTTATTTAAAGTAATTGAACAAGAAAATATACGGTTCGTTAAGATTTTTGAAGTTAGAGAATAATATATGTACCTGTCAAAATTAAAACAAAATGATTTCCACAATTTGAAGCAGAACAACCCGTCATTGTGGATAATTTCTATGATTAATAATACTGTTACACTGATATTGAATGATTGAAGTGGCTCCAAAACGGCGGACGAGTCAGCTGTAATTTATCTAGTAGCTATAGAGCTAGCTGTAAGGGATCGGAATTTGAAGTATTGGGAAATGCCATTCCAAACCTGTTGTAGACTATACTTTCTCCAACAAGATTTTGCAAATTATACAAAAAATGTTACTTATTTAGAAAATAATTATTTTATTAGGAAACATTTTTTTGTTAAAAGTTTTTGCTTAAAATTGGTTAAAAAATAAGTGTTGATATCCTTTCGTAGCACATTCTGTATTTATTTGACATCACTCATTGAAGTTTTACGTCTCACTTTACATAGTTCTTGACAGATAAGCCCAATCTTTTGTTGCTAGACAAAAAATAAGCTAAATAAGTGGTGCGTACATAGAAAAATCAGAGTAGT
Organism: Harpalus rubripes; assembly: GCA_963082715.1. Classification (NCBI taxonomy): domain Eukaryota; kingdom Metazoa; phylum Arthropoda; class Insecta; order Coleoptera; family Carabidae; genus Harpalus; species Harpalus rubripes. The sequence continues at coordinate 14,925,565 of OY720465.1, forward strand.
CAAACAATTGTGATGTTATTCCGTTATTTACCAGTCTCGAGATAAGTTTTTTGTAAGTAATCTTATCTCTGTTTTATCAGTTAATAATTTAAAGAGTGTAACATATGTTAGTTTACGTTTACTTCCATTGTATTTTGGTGGGAACACAGTGAAATTTGTAAGGTGAGTTTTTGAATAATATTGTTGCTTTGTAATTAATAGCATAGTTATATATTATAAATATAGAGCAAGGTTTGGATATGGGTAACAATATGCATGTTTATCTATAAATTGATATATTTTAATAAAAACAATTGTATACTTGAGATTACAATGGAATTTTGGACAATAATACTGATTTTTTATTCAGAATACAAATTAGAATAATTTATTAATGATTTACTATACTTCATTTCACGCAAGGAAATAGTGATTGGAAGATAGATGCAGTTTGATCATGTTTTTTGATTGGATAATAACCCGATATTATCCAATCAAACAACAAAAACAAACTGCACATATTTTCCCATCACTATTTTCTTAAGTGACATGAAGTATAATACATACATTATACACGGCCATAAATTACGAGTATAATTAAATTTGTTAACTACTTTGGTAATAAATTTCAATTACGTTGTAATATGTACAAGCCCCAGACTCAAACACTGAAATATATTATTAACTGGAATGCTCATACCTGCTATGATAGTGAAGGCCTATTGAGCTGGCTGCTGGAGGATTTGGCAAACATCGGGACAATTTGTGAGTTGACGAAAATTACTTCGTCTAGTTGTCTAGTGCGCTCCGTTTAGTGGCTGTGACACAAGTTTTAAATATATGTAAGTAGCAGGGAAAAGTGTATACTCTGAGTCTGTCTTATGGAAACCCAAAGAATGGCTATAAACCGCTTAAGCACCCGTACCCGTACACTATAAAAATTAGAGATGTGCCGATTATGACTTTGGCCGACTAGCCGATTAGTCGGTTGTAAAGAGGCCGACTAATCGGCCGACTAGTCGGCCAAGCCGATCAGGGTTTCGGGGATTTCCGTGACGCTTTGATTTGATTAGGTTATGTACAGTTATAAATCATATAAGTACGTTACTGTCTTTTTTTGTTTTTATGAAGCAGTTAATGTTTAGAATTTTTTGATATATTTTTTTACTGTACATCATGTACAGGGTGTAAATCGAAAAGTGAAACATAGGAGTTTAACATGGGAAATCAATTTTTGTTTGCGCAAACGTTACCTAATTATTTTATCCAAAAATACTTTAAATAAAAGTTATAGAGATTTAAATGCAGCATCTAAATCATGTGAAACGATTATTTTATCTCTTCATATAAACGTAGAAATCAATTACAAAATTACAGTTTCTATGAACATTTTGTCTAAGCAGCCATGGATATATGACAAAAAAACAAATACGTTGTTTTTGTCATAAATCCATGGCTGCTTAGACAAAAAACTCATAAAAACTGTAACTTTGTAATTAATTTTTACGTTTATATAAAGAGATAAAATAATCGTTTCACATGATTAAGATGCTGCATTTAAATCTCTATAACTTTTATTTGAAGTAATTTTGCATAAAATAATTAGGTAACGTTTGCGCAAAGAAAAATTGATTTCCCATGTTAAACTCCTGTTTCACTTTTCGATTTACGCCCTGTACATGCAATCTGGCTTTAATATTACTTACATTGTTATTAAAAAAATTCCTACTCTTTTATTTAAATAAGAAGAAATAATTATAGGTAAATGTTAATTGAAGATAAGAAGATATTAATATTATGTTGTTTTGTTTGTTAATTAAGATACTAATTTTGTTTGGTAAATGTCAAAGATTTGTTTTCTTTACAAGCAAGTAATTTTAGAAACTGATTGATTACCAAAGGAAAGGTTGCTTTGCTTTACATTTCAAAATGTGTAAGACTGATTATAAAATAAAAATATTAATAAACAATCAAGGTAAGAAGAAGCCGGATAGTCGGCGCTCTTTGCCGAATAGTCGCCGAATAGTCGCCGACTACGATAGTGGCCGGATAGTCGGCTTTACCGACTAGTCGCCGACTAGTCGGCACATCTCTAAAAATTACACAGTGCAGTCACTTACATTTTATTTTCTTATGTCTATATCGTTACAGATATAAATTATTCAGAGACAGCAAAGTTTACTATTGAATGTATCTTTCTGAAAAACAATAATCTTACATTATTGACGTTGCCATTAAAAAGTTATGGTCTAATCATGGTCGTGACACCCAAGTTTCATTCACTAGTGGTTCAGTATCAATAACAAAAACCATCTTAAAAGATGAACAATATCCATGTGGATTATCGTACCAAATTTCAATCAAATCGAACAAAGCATTTTGTTATTATAAGCAAAATTAATTTTTTTTAGAAGAACTTTGAAGCAGAATACTGGCTAAACGGTGCACTTTCCTATGAAGGCAGGTTTAGCTTAATCGTCTTATTTTGGGCTTAGGTTAGGAATCTGTCCGCCTATTTCCAAGACAGCCTGTATAACAAACAGTACTCTAGTTAAATAATTATTTTATTACCTAAAATAATTCTTAGAAATTACATTACTTAATCTCATAATCTCTCTTCACGGCCAAAATGTTTCTGTGAAAATATTAATTCTCTAAATTTATTAATATGATATAATAGCTTCCTAAGTAGCAAATTATACTTTTTAAAGTTTGTTATCATAATGTTCACATTATATTATAAAAACACATTATTTAATAGAGTATTTCAAGTACAATGAAATCTGATGTGGACACCATACGACTTCCTTGTACGCCTATTAAACTATACATATTTTTTTTAAACTAAATTTCAAAATATTAATTTTAACTGCAAAACGGTAGGATATATAGTGATTATAAAGGTAGGTGCACGAGTAGGCTTTAGACAAATCGTAAATAATAAATTTCAACCTTTTACGGCTTACAGTACAGGTTTTGAGTTACCGTGAATATCTCTAAAGCGGGAGGTCTAATAGTCTAATAGATTTCATGCCTCCAATATATAAAGAAATATTAAAGTGGCTCTTTCTATAATCAAGATATTTAATTTTATATATTTTTGGTTTTTGTGATTGAGTTTGCTATGAATTAAGACATAATAATTAACAAAAAATAAAATTTTAATTGTGTAGTAAAATAACCTCATAAAATTGTATGTATTTGATATAAATTTGACATTATCAATAAAAAAATTATTTAATTTTATTTTGGAATCATAAACTTGTTTATCCGCCCTCAAAAACGGGCGCAATTTGGCTTTTATCGCCCGAGAGCTTATAAAGTTGCCAAACAACAGCTATTTAAACATCATAATCGTGGTTTATAGATCAATGTTAGACAACACTATAATTTTTGAACACCGCTGCTCGTAAAACTATTCGTATCCTTTCTCGTATATGTCTTTTCATTTCTGTGGAACCAACTTGCCCTGGGCAGCGTCAAATTCATCCGATATTTCTTTTGAATAATCGATATCTTCCATTTTCATTTGACACTAAATTAAAATTTGTTATAAACCAACAGTATAGCTAGAAACAAAAGCATACTTAATATTCACAACGCCAGCACGACGATACCAAATATATGTCCATTAAATCCTTGAATTTCAAGAACCAAAATAAAATATAACGTATGTACCACGGGCAGAGCTGGGCAGTACTTGCAAGAAAAGTACTTTATTAGGCTTGCAAGTACTTTCAGTATTTCAAGTACTGTACTTGAAGTACTTTCTATTTATAGTACTTCGTACTTGACAAAGTAAGTCTATTCACAGGTACTTGGTACTTAATACTTGGAAAAATACTTGAAGTACAATGAAAAGTACTTGAAGTATTTTTAAATACTTGAAGTACTTTAAATGTACTTGAAGTATTTTAAATGTACTTGAATTACTTTAAATGCACTTGAAGTGCGATGAATAATTTAAAAGTTAACAATGTTATGAGAATTGTTTGTCTGTCAGTGTTTCTTTTGCAGTGGTGTGGTGTTATTCCTGTAGCCCATAATTATGTGTTTCATTAATAAAAATATTTTCAGCGATAATATGAAAGTAAAGATAATATTTGCAATTTTTTTGGCATAAATAAAATAATTCTAATCTGCATACTACATATACGTATAATGTTTATATTACCTAACTACAGTGCTGGGACTTTATTGTATCGCCTGGCAATCGCATGACTTAAAAATGACGTCATTCTAACATCTAGGTACAGCTTCTCGTATCGCTTGGGGATCATATGACGACCATTTTACGTCATGCGATCGGCAGTCCCAGCGAAGAATTCTTGTTTAAATAACCCAATAAATATCTCATATTGAAATTTTTTCAGTAATCACCTTTTAAGGTCCATATAATCAGAAAAATATCAATTATCTGAAAAAGTACTTGCACCCAAATTTACAAGTACTTTTTTAAGTACTTGGTACTTTCAAATACTTTAGAAACTAAAAAAGTACTTGTACTTCAAGTACATTTAGAAACATCAAGATACTTGGTACTTGTACTTCAAGTACTACTTTCCGGTACTTTTCCCAGCTCTGACCACGGGTATAATCCAGATTATAGCACTCGGGAAAATTAAAACTCTCCGCTACGCGTTGAGCTTTAAACATTCCCCCGTGCTACAATCTTTTGATTATGCCCTTAATACATTAATACATAAATAACTATTATTTTTTTTTTGTTTTGTTTTTGTATAATATTTTAAAATAGTTTTTTCATTAAAATGTATTATAGGCTTCAAGTAAAGTACTAATTCTGGAAATTATGTAATGACCAAAAAGGGAGGTGCACAACTAGATGCGGCTTACCGTTTGTGATTATGCGACATACGTACGTACAGACTTCACGACGAAATTAGTCAAAATGGATTCAGGGATTGTCAAAATGGATATTTCCGTTGAAATCTGAAAACCGAAATTTTTCGCGGTTACAATACTTTCTTTACTATGTACAAGGAAGTAAAAGTACCGCTATATTCATATAATTAGTAAATCGCTGTAAACTGCATTTAGATTCAGACTCATAACTGCTGTAATTTGTCTTGCATCATAACCGCAGGACGATGCAAGCAATGGTGAAATGTGGTCCTCCTATCCTCCACTTTTTACCTCTCGCTAAGAGAGGTATTGAATACATGCTAAAAATCGCATATCCAGATTTTAGTGAATAAGCACGTTTTAAGGTCCCTAGAATCAGATTATAACATTTTTACGATGATGTCCGTATGTGTGGTATCTCAGATCAAACTACTTCAAGGCAAGAAATTCAAATGTTTGTAATTGACACATAAATGTCACTGTCAAAAATATTTGTATGCCATTGTCAAAAATATTTATACATCATTATGAAGATTATGAAAATAAATAAAAAGTCAACAACGCAAAAGAATGTACGTAAAAAAGAATATAAAAGGAATTTGCGAAAAAATGACGAATATAAAGAAAAAGAGAAGGAAAGTAGAAAAAGAAAATTTCAGGATATTGAATATAAAGAAAATGTATGTATTGTACATAATTTATATTAAAATATCCCATAGATTTTGCAAATATATGTGAAAATTATTTTGTAGTGAGACATGAATATATGTATTTGTATTTAAAAATATTTTTTGTTTTATGCTTACAACCAGGTAAATTATCTGGCGAGAGGTTATGTGCTGGCCACATCAGATTTTTAATTTAAATTGTAAGCGATCTGTAGTTCTAGAAAGTTTTATTTTATTCATTAACTCGTAATATTTTTTTAATATTCTCTGTGCATGACATCGATGATTAAAACATTTTGTTCTCAACCAGTGGATTTCGCTAATTAGAGTCACATAAATTAATGTATTTCAAACTTCTAAAAATAATATGAATAGCTGATTAAGAGTGATTAGCGAGCAGTTGGCTAGCATTTGTTTTGTTGTCTGTCAGTCGCAGTGGCGGATCCAGCAAGGTGGTACAGAGGGCAATCCTAGAACTCGACCTCCCGGAGGTCAATGGGTCCCAGACCCATTATGAGAGTTTAGCTTACGATCACACGTGTGTAGGTCCCAGACCTATCATGATAAACCCCAGGTTTATTCTTTACATCCCAGACGTTCTCGTGTATCTCAGGTGGTGTTTCTCACACCTCGGAGCATATAGCTCCATGGACCCAGAGTTGTCCCAGAAAACTCTTCGGATAATTAGGAAATTACTACATACGTTTGCGGCCACAAACTAATAATACAAATGTATATTTCACATTTATCATGCATATCAAATACACAAGCAGTGTATAACATATCAATCAAGCATCCGGTGATCCACACCACACTGTACCTGTATAATAATTAGAATGACAGCGAGTTCTACCACTTACCTATAATTACTGCAAGCATCTCGTCTTTTCTTTATTGACACTATTCACAGTTTCACCCACGTCCGCACATGACTGCTAGCACACAGCAACTAACTATGATTTGATGTCTGTTAATAAAATGCAATAAAACCTGTTTTTTAAATAAAACCCGGGTTTTTTTAAAAAAGCCCAGGCGGGCTGGGCTTTTTTATGAAAAACACGGGTTTTTTCAATCCTGGCAAACACTCATTAAAAATAATAGACATTGCTAAAAAAAAAAATTGGCACATTTAGCAGCGAATGACTAACCGTGCTGATTGCTTATATATTTATTTCTACAAACTTATTTGAAACTGAATTTTAACCCACAATGTTTTATTTAGTATGCGAAATGCGATGCAACTCACTTTGTAAAGAAAGTACAATGAATTTATAAAAATGCACCATATTTAGCATTTAAGGTTCCTTTATCATATAATTTCCTCATTTGATAGATATTTATTTAAACATTTGTCATCGTAGTTACTACTCTTTACTGGTTAAGCTGATAAAATTATATGGAAATTTTCAATTAAAAATAAATAAACACAATTGAAATATATTTCTTACAGAGCCACAAAATAACTTTGATATGATGAGTGATTCAGATTAAAGTTGGCAATAGTATAAAAGTATGAAAGCATAATAATGCAAATTGTAGTAGATTGTTGTTCATTAATATTTTGTGATACGTTGTGATATTTACTCGTTATACTATTATTCATGAAAGGTGACTATCAAGGTCATTTATTCGAAGAAAGAATACACAGCATTTTATAGTAGTAGCTTAGCAGTGTTGTAATAGATAATCATATTTTTTATCTAGATGAAGATAAAGATAACTAACATTTTTTTATCCCGATAGATAATTATTTGTAAAGTTATCTAAATAATAGATAACAGATAATTAACTATTATCTAGATACTTTTTAGGTAATTTGTTTAAAATATACATAGCATGTTATAATGTAGATATAGAACGGAATAATAAATTATTTTGCATATTTAGAAATATTCTTTTATAGTAATTTAATGTGTATTAATCTAATGTATTTAACAAAATTGCACACCAAATAAATAATGGAATGCTGTGCAAATATGTCCATTACATAATTATGAAACTGTAAAGAATTTACAAATTCGTACCTTCTTGACATCTTGACAAAAAAAGTAATCATATTTATACTTTCATATATTAAGGTTCTGTAAAATTTCAAAATTCTTGACAGAATTCTACCAAAATTACAGTTGTACGCTTGCGCAGCTTTATTTAATTTAAATTCGATTTGTATTAGGAAAAAAAAAGATTTTTTTTGTTTTATTAAAATTTTCATCTAGATGATTTTCAAAAAATAGATGATAATTTTTATTTTTATTTAGATATGATAATAGATAACTTCGAAAAAAAATATCTAGATAAGATAATAGATAAAACTATATTATCTAGATGATTTATCTAGATGAAATTATTTTCCAATTGAATGCCTGTATTTCTGATCACGTGTGTGAAAGTAACCAATCAAAACAAACTTACACTGATAATTATCCTAAGACAATTATCACTTTTGTCATTAAGTTGCTAAGTAACAAACACTTTTTGATAGATAATTAAAGATTAATTGTTTTAATTTGAAAATGTCGTTTTCACGGTATGGCAGTGAAAATAATGATTCAATTAATAAAATTATTGAAGAAAATACCCCCAAAAATATCGTTGTAAGTAAAAAGTACGTATAGAAAACCTTTATGGACTTTTTCGATATCAACAAACAACATATATAAAATTGAACGTGCCTTGTCTACTCGTTGTTTCAATGTCAATCTTATTATCGTTACACTCTTCACGCTGAACATATTCATAGCTACTACTGACATCTATTGGGTGATTTTATAATTATAAAAATTCTGCTGAATACAAATTTTTCATAAATTTAATTAAAATTGCAAAAAAAATTCTCACCGAATACCCCTAGGTCATCGCTTAATATTTATAATTTTATCACAACTTCCTCAAGCACGTTGCTTTTAAGTAACACCCCTCCGCCTTCGGCGTCGGGCAGTTACCAAGCAACGCGCTTTCGGTAACTGTCATAAAATTATTTCGTAATTATCAATGTCCTCGGGATATTATACTAACTGATAAGTATCTTAGCAACATTTTGTATTGGAAAGAGAAAGATTATTTGACGTATGTCCATTTAATTTGTGTGGTGTGTCAGATATACGTAAATAGTGCAATTACATTCTAACACACTAAAATAGGAGTGACGTATGTCGTAGAGTTACAGATATGTAATTATCTACTATACTGCCCGCTGCTCTGATGTTTATCCAGTGGCGTTGACAGTCAAATCAAATTATTATTTTATGGTTTACGTCAAGTCTATATTTTTATTCTATTCAAAAACGTAGATGAAGAAGTGAAATCTTTGAGAAAAGCGTTGTTTAAAAAGAAACAAAATATTCAAAAATAAAATAAATAAATATATCATCACGGCATATTACCCATTGCTGGGTGTGCCAATCTGCTTTGTATGCAGATATCGGTAATGATGATGACATATTTGTACCGTGCGGGCGTTTACCAGGCGTCACCTCACGGGCATTCATTGCTGGCGTGGAGAGTGCACCACAGGGGTCATTTTTGTGCCATTTAAAATTGCAAATATTTGGCGTCGGTCGGGATCGAACCCGGTTCCCCAGATTCGCGACCTGACACTCAGGCACGCGGCCACGAGACCCCACAAAATATTCAAATAAAATATATTTTTCGTACCTCCGTCCATTTTGACTAGTATTACAGAACTCAAAATCGTCCAGAAATGCGCTCTTGCTGACCTAGGCCAACAAAAGGAGTTGGCAGTACTGTTCTGGTGATATGTCAATTTAAGATTATTTTCAACACAAGAATTAGCAAAATGTTTCAAATTTTAGGGCTAAATATTTAATTATTGTAACTTAAATAACTAAATTTTGTCATAAAAATAATAATACGCTGTCATTGCTGTCATCTCGTATAGATTAATTATAAGTTTCAACTTTAGGACCAATTTGTTTCGTTTGTTTTGTAACTACGACTAACTTCGCGTGATACAATTGAGTTTCCGCTATCTGTCATTGAAAATATGCGAAAGTAAATAAAATATATATAACTAATGTTTGTATGACATATTTTCAATAAATATAAAATAATTACGTATTTTAAGCTCAAATGTAAGTAATTATATTTAAACTTGCAATGCAAAACTGATAAAAATATATGTTCATTCTTTTAGGTTATGTAAAATAGAATAAAATGTTGAGAAATATACGAAGAATTTATGGAGATGTCGGCACAAAAAATCTTGTGTATCACACGCCCAGAAACTGTTTTGCGAGATCTCGTATTTGCAGGCCGAGCTGAAAGCGAGGCCTGTCAAAATAAACTCGTTCTCGCAAATATTCAGTTTCTGGACTAGTGATACAAATAACTATATTTTTTAAGTTAAAATGTACCCATAAATATTTCGCGTTGCTCGCCCATGAGCACGAAATGCAATGAAATTATCTGTAAGTAATATTATATCAGACGGATTAATTAATTCTTTATTGTATTTTAAAGTGTACAACTTTATTACAATTAATGATATGGGGGTGAGTCACTTTTCCTTACAATTTTTGTAACCTTGCTAATTTTTCGTTGCGTTTGATGGAGATGAGATGATAAAGACGCCACAAACATCCAAGCCCCTGGTGGGAATCGAACCCACGAACCTCAGGGCCGAGCGGTGACGGTCGCTTCGAGCGCTGTTCGCTGCCTCAAGCCGCACGACCACCGAGGCGGCTAAGTAATATTATATCAGACGGATCGCATAAATGACCTTGAATATTTATCTTTCGTGAATAATACTTTAGTAACAATACGGGTCTATTCTGTTTCTGTAACTCAGTGGTTAACTTTTAAGAACTAGTTTAAAATTTTAACCAATCATCAAGTTTGTTGATGTATGTAACAAAAAATTGGATTTTTAGTTGTCAAATCAATATCTATCTATTGCATAATATTTTTAACCAATTTTTAAAAATTAACTATTGAATTACAGAATGGGCCCAAATAATAAATAAAACTAAATATTTAATAAAAACAATAAAGAGTAGCTATCAGTGTGCTCATTTGTTTAATAGGCTCAGGCTTACATTTGAATTACAGAATAGGCCCAAATAATAAATAAAACTAAATATTTAATAAAAACAATAAAGAGTAGCTATCAGTGTGCTCATTTGTTTAATAGGCTCAGGCTTACATTCACTTTAATGGATGTGAAAATCACATGAATCCATTATATTTTCATACACACTAGAGTCGATTGGTATTGGTCTCATAGTGAGGGAATGAAAAATAGTAAAAAACGTGTAAAAATCTGTTTTGCACCCAACAGTTTTTGTCCAACATTAAATTCCACCCCCTGTTTCATCCCAGTTCTTGCCGTTCTTGAAAAGTTAGGAATATTGCATCGATGGGAGCTAACACGGAGCGAAGCGGAGCGATTGGCTTCCGGCGAGTTCCCATGTACTATACTAAAAAAATCTATAGCATTTTTACCGAAATAATTGTTCTATAGTACTATACAATATTTATATCACTGAAATAAGAAAAAAAATTCTCCTATAATACCACACGTGTGTTCAGATATTATCGAATATATTGTATAGCTCGAAACGTATTATTTTGGAATATCACGACTTCGAAGGAGGAGCGGTATTCTAAAATAATATGTTGAGTGTATCAACACAATATATTCTGATAAAACTGAACACTCGAGTGATATTCATATGAATATGTATTGAATAAATGAGATAACAAAAATAAAATAGAATTTTTGACGTTTCTTGATAAATAGAACAACGTGTTTACTGGTGGTTACTGTGGCGATATTACATTTGGGACCCAGCAAATGTACAAAACCGAGAATATAATTCATGAGTCATGTGACATGTTTTCCGCCAATCAACATTTAGAATCTCCCTAGTTACATGTCTATCACAGCGATGATAAAAAACAAAGAAATTATCACCTTATTTACATTCGTTACTAAGGGATTTGTTTTCTTGATTTGAAATTGACAGTTAATTTTAAGTATAAAAATGTGCGATAATCGTTGGGTTGATATCAACAACGATGAAAATAATAAGGCAATTATCAAATTAACCATGTTGTAATACAATACATTCTAAGTTAGGTTAGCAGCACACACAATGTGTCACAAAAATTCATTATATTCTCTGATTAAATATAAGTTCGTGAAATGATTAATAATCGAAGATATTGCTCGTGAAACCGAAGCAGCACATTTCACTCGTCCTTCGGACTCTAAAAAAAAACTCGGTTTCACTCAAGAATATTGTAACGTTTTTATTTATTTGGGTGAAATGTAAATATTAGACAATTATTATTAATTAAAATAAAAGTTTATTATAACGATAAGTAGATATTAAATATAATTAAAAGATGATAAATATAACGAACACTACGATTAAACAAATATTAAACACTAATTAAGACTAAGAATATTATGAAACACTTAAACACTAAGATTATTTATTTAAACAATATATATAGATCACTTATTTATTTATATAACTGTATTTATTTATATTCACCACTTGTCTACTATCTGATTATATCACCAACTGTTTAACACGCAACGCTTATTTATATCAGACTGTCCAGTGCCTTCGCTAACGGTGCTTATATACTCTAGCCGAAAATTCCAGAACTCACTGGAAGACTTCTAGATAAAACACAATAGGTTACATCAACCGCGTAATTAGGCAGGCTCCGACCAGTCGCTTCCGTCATCGCTAACAATAGACAGTCGCTCGTCCCTGCGACAGCGGCGGCGACACCGACGGGGACAGAGGCGGTAACAGTGGCGGCGACGGCGGGCACTGCACATTACAATATCATCGATAATAATCATATCACTTGTTATATTACGTATGATTATACCACGTCGTCAAGGGTATATTCGCTTATTGCAAGTAAAATTCTTAAATGTCATTGGCTGAATTAATTACAAATTTTATAATCAATAGTTATACAACAAGAGGTTCAAAAATAATCGAATATACAGTTGAGAGGACGAGATGTATTTTCAGGTAACACATCGAGTCCGCAAATTGTATATTCAGAGGATTTTTAAATGTCAAAAATATTACTTTTTCATTTATATTCATGGATGATATGATTACATATGATTCATTACTACAACTTATTAGCAACTCATATAACCGATGTTATACAGCGTAACTAAGAAAAATTGAGCTATCTGATTGGACTATTTGTATAGCCTATCTAATAGACTAAAAAATTATAAGGTTACCATTTTAAAAAAAATATTGTTTTTACAGTTTGAGAACCACTGGTTCAATTTTCGGTCTCTTATTACTGATAAATAAGCGCCTTGTTTCTGATCACTTTTTATAGATATAACATTGTTCTCTAAAGTCATTAGTTCACCCAAAAAGCACTGGTTGTTTTATAGGAAACACCTTGTATAGTGTTTCTTTTTCAATACCCTTTGTTTAAAACTAATATGTTTTAAATGAGAGAAATTGGAAAATATTAACCCCTTTGAGGTAGCAACCCGCTGCACATGGGAATAGAACGAGTAACCCGCCCTGACTCTATTTAAATAAGTCAATAAATAAATAGAAATAACTGTTTCTGTTACTTGGAAAAATTAGTTATATATTTTCTACGTGTTTAAGTTTAATTTTAGAATTGTTTGAAATAGCTGTAGTATCTTAAACTATTTATTAACATTAATATATTACTGCATCTAGTTTCACGCGAGTGCGCGCGCACCCCCACGCCAAGCGTAGTGCCGCTACAGCATCGACCGACTCAGAGTGTGTCTGGCTTGCAAACGGTAAACACGTATCGCATCGTCGTCCGCGAGAGTGGTTTTCCACCATTTTGTATAAACTTTATGATTTTCATATGGTCAGCAAAGTAATTTGTTGTTTAATTATCGTTCGCGTAACTTGATTAGCCTAGCACGACTAATTCAAGGAGTTATCGTTCGGTTTTCATTTAATTTGGTACTTTATAGTCCGTGAATACTTTACGGCGCAATTTTATGCAGCTAATAGACACATCTCAGGAATCAATTGTAAAATCGAACTGTACAATTTGATTTCTCACGGGAATTCGTGTTGTTAGGGATTTGATTCATATTTCCTTGGCTGAAATTATTATTATTTCTTTGTAAACCTGTTTGCACAAGTTCACGTTCGAGTGACGTCATCCACAGCACACCTGCTGTTATTGTCGCTTAGGTACAGTCAATGCAACAAGTTTTGCATTCTAGTTGGTTGTTATTAAGTTCATTTAGAGTTCTTAATATTGTTTAACTAAATTTGTTTGGGCATACACTTATTAAATGATTTCGTTAATTTATACAAATATCGTATTTGTTCTATCTTTGCTTTAGTATTGTTTATGTCACTTATATTCAATACGCTATCACATATCTCTCAGAATTGTTTTCAGTTGTTTGTTATTTTGTTGCAATTATACTTAGCACGTTTGTTAGTTCGTAGAACTAGCTGGTCCTTCGTTCGTTGTTCATTAGTACGTTTCACAAATTATTATTCTCCCGTGTATTGGCCAAGTCCAGTGATGTGAACCAGCTATCGAAGGTTGTAATTAATTTGGTTTACATATAGTTTTGTTTTATTCATTGAATTTAACATCAAACACATTGTTGGTGCTTCTAGACCGGATTCGCTGATCTAGAGACAACACATTTGGGCTTGCGAGCAGAATCAAAACATTTGGTTCTTCTAGGCCGGATTCGCTGGTTTAGGGTTTGAATATTTGGTCCTTCGAGCCACTAGGTCCTTATTACTTAGTCCTTCGCACCGGAGGGACGCAACACATATGTTATCTAGATTATAAAAATAAATAGGTAATTTTTAAATATTTTATTATTTCAATGCAGTACCTACAATTCTCTTTTTGTAAATTTAAAATGACAGCTGACAGTTTATTTACTACACTCCTGTGCAAGCCGAACGCTTTCTATATGCTCCGAAAGGTCTGAGGTCACGTGACAACGCTCCGTGCTCCACTCCAACTCCATTAGAGTTAACAAGCCGAACGCACCATATAAAAATAGAGACATCATATTTGGGCTTGCGAGCAGGATCAAAACATTTGGTTCTTCTAGGCCGGATTCGCTGGTTTAGGGATTGTACATTTGGTCCTTCGAGCCACTAGGTCCTTATTACTTAGTCCTTCGCACCGGAGGGACGTAACACCCTTCTCATCTATTTTTTTATTCTATCAAATAAAAAACAACATATTTTTCACTGTGCGTTTAATATTCAATAGATGTTTCAAAATGCGGAAATATTTCATTTCTGAAATCATGTACCTACATAGATAAAAATTCACAAAGTACTCGTAATTTATATTCATAATTCGTATTAACCTGACCTTTGAAATACTCTTATTTCCATGCATATTTTATAAAATTATACTCTTGTATCAATATTTGATATTTTATATCTATAATTATTATACAGTAAACCAGAAGTCAACAAAATGCGGAAAAAACAACTTAATAAATTACTTTCGACAAGGTTTTGTTTACTAACTAACACTCATCAGAAAAAGAAAAGTACAAAGTAATCACGATAAAAATTATTGTAAATATTTATATGTATTACAAACTTTCAATTATAAATTTTGTTTGCCAGTATGAACAAAAGAAAATAAGCTATCAAAAATGGGGCCCTCCACTGATTTTTTTATGAAACTTTATCTAAACTGAAAGCGATGTGTAGTTTTAGAACGGCTTTATCTTATTCGTTAAGCGATAATAAGTTTTTAAATTCCGTTATGTAGATATAATACAGGTGATTATATTTTTAAATCGTGGACTTCGCTAATAGTAATTGGGCCGCCTCGGTGGTCGCGTGGCTTGAGGCAGCGGACAGCGCTAAGGTTGTGTGTTCGATTCCCACCAGTAGCTTGGATGTTTGCGAGGATGTTTGTGTGTTCTTTCATCATTTTCACCTCCATCAATGTATACGAAAAAGTTACCTATATTAATATTAACAAAAACGAATCATCCCTATTAAATTGTAAGACGTTTGTAGACTTAAATACAATACAGATTTTTTAAAATAATAATTGGAGTTACATAAATTGATGTTTGTCAGCGTCGATACTAATATATAAATATTGTAACGCTTTATTTATTTGGGTGAAGGATAAAATTCAAAGAATTATTTTTAATAAATAATAAATAGATAATAAAAATGACGATAACTATAGTTAAACAAATATCGTTTGCTCCTGCTAAAAGTCAGAAGTATATCGTGTTTGGTATCAAATGAAATGTTTTCTCAAGAGTTGTCATGCAGAAATGTAAAAAAATTGACAACTCGATCGTTTTTTGTTTTTTGTAAAACGCTGTCAGAAATATATCGTATTTGCTATCAAATGAAATGTTTTCTCAAGACTTGTCATGCGCAAATGTAAAAAATTTAACAACTCGATCGTCTTTCGTTTTTTTTTTTGCAAAAAGTCAGAAATATGACGTATTTGGTATCAAATGAAATGTTTTCTCAAGAGCTACCTTGTAGAAATGTCAAATATTTGACAGCTCGATCGTCTTTTTTTGCAAAAGATTGTCACAAATATGTCGTATTTGATATCAAATGAAATGATTTCTCAAGAGCTGCTATGCAGAAACGTCAAAAATATGACAACTCGATCGTTTTTTTTTGTTTTTTGCAAAAGGTTGTCAGAAATATGTCGTGTTTGGTTTCAAATGAGAGGTTTCCCTTTAAGGGTAATTTGGTTGGGACAGTAAGGCCCGGGCCACACTATGCGT
This sequence comes from Harpalus rubripes, assembly GCA_963082715.1. Classification (NCBI taxonomy): domain Eukaryota; kingdom Metazoa; phylum Arthropoda; class Insecta; order Coleoptera; family Carabidae; genus Harpalus; species Harpalus rubripes. The sequence goes on from OY720465.1 coordinate 14,941,840, forward strand.
TTTGGCGGGACCGGTAAAACCGCATCCAGTTAAACGGGATGGATCGTACATCGTCCACATATATCCCGCTAAACAGGACGGCAGCACTGACAATCCGATTCGGACATAGTCGGATCAACATCTGATCAGTGCAGAGCCCAAATAATATACGTTGTCTATTGAAAAGCAATACTAGATCCTTGTGAACGCTCGCATTATCTTCAATTGACCGCAACATTATGCGGTAGTATCCGACAACCGGGCCGCAACCGCATCAGTGTAGACGCATTCATTTAAAACAATAAGTTGTTGTCGCCCCGGTACCGGTCCCGCCAAAACGCATAGTGTGGCCCGAGCCTTAGGCTCTAGTAGTAGTACCTTGACATACAGTTTTACCGTCTAGTTTTATTATAAATGACTCATGTTTTGATTTGTTACCATAGGCGTGAGCACGGTTGGGTGCCATTGGTGTCACGGCACCTTCCTTTTAGGGTACGTTCGGCATTAACATTTTGAGCGCTCAGAGCCGTCTATTGCGTTCGACATTGACATTTAAAGCATATTGAGCTCGCTCTGGTCACCGAGCACACGGAGCTCTCAAATCTGAGCATGCGTATAAACCTTTAACTCAACTGTCATGTGGCGGGTCAGTTAAATATTTCATTTCCCCGTAAAAACTAGCAACTCAGAACTGAAACCGGCGGAGGATAGTTCTCAGAATTCTGTACCGTGCTCTCGCCTGATAGTTCTAAGATATTTTGACTCATTTATAGCAAAAAGTTTTAAATATGAACAATTTATTTACGTGCCCTTTATGTTCATTTATAGTTAAAGCATGTTTTATAGACACATTACAAAAACATGTTGAAAATGAACATGAAGATGTAGAATATAGGTAAGTTAGAAATAATATTTTGTACAAATTATTCAATATATAACCTTTTTCATAAAACTTGTACGGTGAATCAAGTACACGATAAATAGATAATGAAGATAAATTATATTATTACTGAAACGTAATTTCATTTTTACCTACTAAGAAAACTTATAAAAATATAATATTGTAACACTTATGTGAAAAACTATTATTTCATTAAGGCTTAACATCTGTGAAATCCGTCATGTGACCTATGAGCTCTGAGCAATCCGTAGATTTCAATGCCGAACGTACCCCTAATATATTAATAATATTGAAAATTTTTCTATTATTATTTTGTTCATGTTGCTATAATACGAGTATATACATATTTTATTTATTATGTTTATCGATATTTTGAAGTAATAATGGGAAAATAAATGACTCCATTTACATTTATTACTATATTTATAATAATAATTATTCATATCCATTTTGGCACCCACAATAGTAAAGTTCTGCGCACGCCTATGTTTGTTACTATAGTGGAGAGCCTCATTATGTATATTTTAACATTAATATGAAAACATATTTATAGATATTGAGTTATTTATTGTAGTACTAAGTATAACATAATCGCGTCATTTTGGCATGAATCCATAATATCAATGCACTCAACCTTCACTTCATACAAATTTTTGAATTTTCATCCTTCTTTTGTTAAAATCAAATATTCCACCTTTTGATATTTTCCTTCGTGCTTGCCTTCACAAGTCTTCGCATTTTGGATCGTTCTCAATCGATTCCTGATTCCTTCGAAATTGCGTACACCATAATGTCATTTTAAAATATGACAGTTCATCTGCCACATATTACGTCAATCATCTTTTCATGAATAATTTTTGGTCTATTGATCTCTTGTCAAAATCTTTACGAGTTTAATGCTGTTTTACTTCACAGAAGGAGTTTATTAATATATTCTTTTACATTAGCTGCAATGCCACAATCTCTGTCTTACAAAATGTTTCGTGCTGGCCTGAAAATATGCCGTGACGGTGGCTACAACTTCTTCGGAAGTAGATGGAAGTCTGATGAAGCTAGATCCAGTGAATAGAAAGGATGAGGTATCAATTTAAAGCCGCACTAATGAATTTTAGTTTTCAAAACTGTTGATGTGTGTACTGGAGTCTTATTCCAAGTCGTTTTGTTTTTATTTCTTTATGAAAATGATGTAACAAGTCCTGTAATGGTTTGACCCTGATAGATAATTCACCATTAATATCGCATTTGTCTCGTAGCCGCGTGCCTGAGTAAATGGCACAAAATTGACCCCTGTGGTGCACTCTCCGCGCCAGCAATGAGTGCCCTTGAGATAACGCCTGGTAAGTGCCCGCATGGTGCAAATATTTCATCACTGCCGATATCTGTGTACAAAGCAGTTTGGGCACACCCAGCAATGGGTAATAAGCCGTGATGATATATTTATTTATTTTATTTAATATTCCATTTGCGCCCCGAAAAACAAAAGCCATGACTTTGCCAGCGGATGCAACACAATTGCTTTTTTGGAAGGTAGGGTACCTCTATGCTTCCATTATCTTGATTGTTGCTTTTATTCATTCTGATCATGTGTTATTGATATAGTAACAAATGTTTCCACAAACAGGATTATTATTATGGAGTAGCAAGTCTAACGAAATCTGGAAACGAACATACTTCTAATCAACCGTCAGATGCCGGGGAACCCATCTTGTAGATATTTTTGTCATTCCTAACTCATTGGTCAGTATTGTAACGTTTTTATGTATTTGGGTGAAATGTAAATATTAGACAATTATTATTAATTAAAATTAAGTGTTTATTAAACTATAATGAAAGTTACTATTACTAATATTAAACAATTATTAAAAACTAATTAAGACTAAAACTATAATTAACTAGATAACACTAACACTAACACTATTTATTTATTTAACCAATTAACGTGACTATTTATTTCCACGATATTACAAATTATTTATTTCACTACGCGTTCCAATCTTAGACTACCAGTCTGTTGCAGACCCTTGTAGACTGTTTACGCGATATTTATATCACTATATACTTATATCACGTTCAACTGTCCGCTTACCGACCTCCACAGCGTCTATATACTCAACTGACTCAACAGCGTCCGTATATTCAACTGCTCGGACAAAAGTCATCTCTTTCACAATGCTATCTGTCTATTTCTGTAACTCTATGTCTAACTTCCACAGCCTCAGTATCACCGACTGTCCGTATACCACAATTCTTCAACACCACCGCCGAGTATTCACTTCCACTTGCCGTAGTCCGGCCGCAAGTTGAGGCGCAGCTTGGTGAGGTGACGCAGGGTGACTCACGGTGAGTTTCTGTGAAACACAGAAATGATAGGTACACCGCAAGGTTCATCGCAGGGTGACGTGAGGCAGTATTCACTGTACGTGACCCTGCGTAACGCAGCTCTCATGCTGCAGTTTTCTTCAGTTGCCACCGCGTGTTTTGTAAAAAAAATGGAAGAGAAATTAATTGAGGCTTGATTCCTTATTATTTCATTTACTTCTTTAAATTGGTCAAGGGACATAGGCGCCCACAGGGGGGGGGGTCGAAAGGGTCAACTGACCCCCCTTTCATTTATGGACGCTATCCATTTTTAAAAATAAAATTATTTTATTTTTTCATTTCAATGTATCATTGTATTTTTTAATAATTATTGGTAATATTTTCTTATATTTTAATCAAAAATTTATTATATACTATCTATTACTAAGTACGAAATAGCTGAAGTGTCAGAATGAGGAGTGGTAAGCGGCTTAACCGTTATGGTTGAAGTTTGAAGTTCAAATCGGATTGTTCGTCTTAGTATTCAAAGAGAGCGTACATACGCATTTTCGTTATAAAATATTGATTTTATTTTTTAAAAAATTTGTTAAATTTGCTTCATTGTAAAGAACTCTATACTATCTCACTTTGCATTAAAACACGTTTGACCTTGAAAATTATTAAAAATTCGCTTGCGGCGCATTTTTTCTTACAACATAAATATTGACCCATCTTATAAAAAAGTCTGCGGGCGCCCATGTCAAGGGATAACCGAAAATAGTTTGTAAATTTGTCGTTATTTAATTCTTTAGTTAGAGCAAATTCCCCATGATTTCTTCTTTTCTCCAAATATAAATGTTTCGCTGATTTTTTCTTCATCAGAAAAGCTGAAACTATCGTTTCGTCCTCACACTCATTTTTCGATTCCGATTCTGAACTGAAATCCATCAGCAGAAGTTCATTAGTACTAGCCATTGCGAAACTGCTTTATAAAACTGCGTTTTACTTCGCGGTGATCTTTCACCAGCAGTTTTTTCCCGCAGAAATTCACAGTGAGTCACCCTGCGTCACCTCACTAAGCTGCGCCTCAACTTGCGGCCGGCCTACTGTCCCCGTATACCTAGCTTCCCAATACTCTTCAACAGTACCGAGTATTCTCTTTAACAACTATCCCGGTATACCAGTAACTTCCCGACTCACCGTTACTGTCCTTGTACGCTATAGTTTCCCAATACTCGTAAACACTACCGAGTATTCACATCCACAGCTATCCCAATATACCAGTAACTTCCCGAGTACCTACTCGACACCAACTGCATACGCTCACTACGATGCTGCTGTGCTTCTCAAACTCACTAACACTTTATTCTCGAACACTACATGTGTTTCTATGACTCTGTATGTAACTAACTTACTAATTGCACTAATGTAAGTGTCAGTCCGTCTTCACTAATGGAACTGCACTATGTAAGTCAACCCCCGATCAACTAATGTTGTGTGATCAGGGACTCAACTGAACTAACTCGCGAGCATAGCTACCATTGGCGTAGCGAGCATAATTAGCGCCTGGGGTATAATACCTTTTGGGCGCCCCTTTCCCATAAGAAATTTTTTCATAAAATAATCTTTAAATGTCATTTTAGGGCATTTTACTACAGATATTTAACCAAAAAACGGATATATAAATACAAATATATTTTTTAGACATTTTAATTTCTTACTCCAACATTTAGAAAAAGTTTTTAGTTTTATTAATTTTATTTCGATAACAGAGTGCAGTATCTACCTAAAATACTGTATGATACATTATGAATAGTCACTACCTAAGTGCGCGTCTACAAGACACTATAGATACTATTTTTCAGGACAAATAGGGACACAAGTTCAAGCTAGATTTTAAATTTGAGAAAAGAAATCGCGTTAAAAGATAAAGAACCCGAACAAAGAAATAATGAGATTAATAAGAAATTTAAAAATATATGGTAATATAAATGAATGAGAAGAAATAATATTAATTTAATGTTATCTTTAGATAGATAGTACTTTTAAATAAGAGTAAATAAAATAAAAGGACGATAATTTACTTTATAGCAAATGCAAGTAATATATTAATAAAATTTCAATATTCTGTATGTCTTCTGTGATCTTTTTCCAATTATTTTATTACATATAATACACTATTATATTTCACTCCAGCATAGGATGACCAGATTTATAAATTGCAAAACCGGGATATTTTTCAGAGAATGTACTACCAAAATTTTGATGAGGCAATATATCCAGAAAAAGCGCCGCAGGCGAAATTTTTTTTCATTCAAGGTCAAATGCCTTATTATTGAAAGTTACTTTTTTTCACGGGATGTGAAGCTGCATGTTTTTCCCCTTTCATGTACAAAAATAAATTGCCAGATCACAGAACATTTTAGAAAAGAGAATATGTTTAACGGATTGTTGACTTAAATAAAAATAATACTTATACATATAATTTAATAGGTTCTTACTCATAAATTAAAGTAAAAACATCCCAAAACCCATACTTAATTTACAATTTGCGCAGAAACGCACTTACTTCAAAATGCAAGAATTAAGAATTAAAATTAGAATATATAAAACAATTAAAAATTTATTAATGAAATAAATATATCAGTCGATAGATGATATAAGTAATAAATTTGGAGTCGGGTATGAAAACCGGGACAATTACATGTCCCGAAGACGTTCATCGGGACACCGGGACATACAACTCAAAACCGGGACGTCTGGTCACCCTACTCCAGCACACTGAATGCAATGTGTCAATTTATAGTTCGAAGTAGTTGTCTGGTTGTTGCCGCAGCGGAACAGCGGATACAGCTAGATAGCAAACTTTTAGCTCCTAGACTGACGTCACATGCGCAGTAACGTATTTTCGCCATTGTCATAGCAACCGCCCTGGAATGGCCGGTTGTTTACAGTTGAAGGAAGGCAGTGTCGTTCCCGAAACTCAAATATTATTTCCCCAAAACGAATCAAAATAATTGAAATTTTCCGGAAAATTTTGTTTGTCCTGAGGACAGTTTGGCGCCCCTGCGAGTGGCGCCTGGGGCACAATAGACCCCTTGCCCCCCCCCCCTCACTACGCCACTGATAGCTACGTCCCTTTTATACAGTTGCCATTATCTTCTAGAAAAGCCCTAGAATATTCGACCGCATAATAATTAATAACAATGAACACAAAAGGTTCAGTAAAGCGTGGGGTTAGCAACACAGTCCTGGTTCGCCGCTGGACCGGCCTCATCATTTGTACAGGCCGCCCGGCATATCCGAGGCGTCTACAGTATGCGACCACATGCGACTGTGTCGCCATACTGTCTATCCCGACAAGTACCTGTGTCGTACCCGTCGGAGTGTAATTTGTAAAGTGATATCCAAGTGAACGTGGACAGGCCAACGTTCGGTGCTGATACGGCACACATCTTGAGCTTAGGTGGCTGCAAGCAGCGACCGGCAAAATTACGTTTGATTGACAACCAATACTAGGTTATGTAGATATAAATTCATTATATTATTGTGACAACAATAAATCATAATATGGTGCTTGTCCAAGTTAAGTTCCTCGTAAATGAAAAGGAGCCAAATCAGGTGAATAGGAGGAATGGTATGGAGGTTCCCAAACGTGCCTGGCTAGCAATAGCAGCTGGATGGGCGGAAAGTTATGGAGATTCCCAAACGTGCCTGGCTAGCCATAGCCGCTGAATGGGAGAAAAAGTTGTGGAGGTTCCCAAACGTGCCTGGCTGGCCATAGCAGCTGGATGGTCGGAAAGTTGTGGAGGTTCCCAAACGTGCCTGCCTAGCCATAGCAGTTGGATGGGAGAAAAGTAGGAAAAGGTATTGGAAGACGAAGTCGAAGGTAGACTTAGAACTTACCTCGGACAAGCCAAGTGTAAAAGTTCGATGAGTTCAGAGCCTTGGGTTACTCAACATGTCAACCATGCCAGAGGTTCAAGGTCTGTAAGTCTTGCCGAAACAACCGTTAAAACAGGGATTGAATAACACTCAATCAGACCACTGGTGGGGGCGGGTTACTATCCATACCCTACTATAGATATAGCTATGCATGCAGGCTAGCACCCGAGCTGTATTGTCACGCAGCTCACCCGTGGAGGTGACGTAGGTAGCACCAACACGTAGCAGCGTAGCACCCCTAAGCAGCATATGCCTCTGTTGAAACCACTACCCTCCGCTATCGCGCATGTTGCAGACCACAGCGCGCATAGGCGCCGAATGCATGGGTGTTCTTGCGCACCCATGCCAAATTTGTAATTTTTATTTAAACGCAATTTCCGAGTTACCGAGTTAAAGATGAAAAAAACTCAAATACCAATTGTTATTTTTAAACGTTACAATGACCATGTGTATTATTTGTTACAAATTTGCAATAAACCCCTATTTAGTCGCAGCTTGTGCCTATGTGTATCTATTATCTATTACCGCGCGTTGCGCACCTCAGCGGAACTCAGTTTGCTATTAAAATCAATAACGTTTGAATATAGCGATTTAGTTGCACCATTGAGTAAGTAATAACATAGTCACATTCACTCAATTTCCTTTAACCACCAAGTAAGAAGCGAGGAACAAAACAAACCAAAATTGCCGAAATGCGCAAAAAGAGTTGGCAATCGTCACTCTCGCAATTATTCAAAATATGAAAGCGAAGCAAAACTTTAAAGCGTGGATCAAGTTAGCGCTGTTGCGAGAAAGTGTAAAAAGTAAGAAGGGAGTTGGTAGACCGTAGACGAGTTGATAGGCGCTTTGGAGTTCGGGGATTGCCAGAGTTATTTATTGCCAGGGTTGCGATTGGCGAAACTGAAATTGTACTAACATTATAAATCAAATTATACTAAAATCACTTGAATTCTATTAAAAAAAACTTCTTTAAATTGTTTGTGTGCGGCGCTTGGTTACTTGGCCTTAGGCGGTTTTCTTCTAACCCCACTCTACAGCATTATTGCATAATTATTTTTATATAATTATCTACGCCCTTAGCTGGAGCACCCATATATATTTTCAAAAACCGGCGCCTATGACAGCGTGCCTCCCCTTACGCCGACCGGGTATTAATACCGCGGGTACAGTCAGCCCCGCAGAGTACCAGATTAACCTTCCGTTGAAGGTTTCGCTAATACAGGGCAGAAGTGGCGATGGCACCGACGCCACCGTCTCTGGCGACGCACAGCAGCACCACCCTTCTATCAACTACCAGCTAATCTTCCAAACAACCAACATCAGTAAGTAGTTTTTTACTTGCTGGATACGATTAAATAAATAAACCAAAATAGAATTTCCTAAAACGTATAAAATACACGTTTCATAAGATATTGCAGCGCACTTGTCCCCTTAGAAAACTCGCGGCAAGCTGCTCGTTTCTAACAAAAACGCGTGCGCTAAAATCATTTCTTATGAAACTTGTATTTTAATGTACTAAGATCCAAGCGGTCACCCACCCTAAAACAAACTTTGTTGACACGTGCTTGGCAAATGATGCCAAAAAACGTGTCAAGAACAAGGTCAATGACTATTTGATTTGTTCACATAAATGTTGTTTCTAAAATTAGTTTATTACATTTGTTTTTGTTTACAATTTATACAGATATCATCTACAAAATTTCTCTTAAATATAAAGTTGGCATACATTCAAGACCATAGGAAAAGGCGTGATATTCATTATTTTATTTTTAAATTGATACAGTTATAATTTGATAAGTATTAATTATATTCTTTATATAAATATGTTTTAATCACAAAAATGTATAAAATAATTATTTCAGACACAAACAAAACCATATCTTTAATTTAAAACCGTACCATGCGAATTATCGCACTTTAAAATGATATGAAATCAACAACCAACACATGTGCACGACGATATTGTTTTTCTTGACAAAAAAAGTAATATAGACGCGCACTTCACATCATTATATTAATTGTACTTGAGGTTATATAAAATAAACATCAATATCCACAGTCGTAGTGTCCCACCAGGAGCTTACGTTACTTTATATTTATTTTTTATTTTTTAAACTGGCCCGTATTGCGGGCTTACTTTTATAATAAAAAATAAAAGCGCTTTTACAATATAATCTTATGAGGATTGTGCTCCATAAAAGCGCTTTTATTATAAAAGTGCGCTCGTAATATGAGCCATATCTCTATTCCAAATTATGGTTTATGGTATGCCAAACTTCTAATAATGTTTTTACTTCCTTGTACGAAGTAAAGGAAGTATTGTAATCGCGAAAAATTTCGGTTTTGAGATTTCAACGGAAATATCCATTTTGACCATCCCTGAATCCATTTTGACTAATTTCGTCGTGACGTCTGTACGTACGTACGAACGTACGTGCGCACGTGCGTATGTATCTCGCATAACTCAAAAACGGTAAGCCGTAGAAAGTTGAAATTTTGTATTTAGGACTTCTATAACATCTAGTTGTGCACCTCCCTTTTTGGTCATTACATAATTTCTAGAAATGGTACTTTATTTGAAGCCTATAATAGATTTTAATGAAAAACTATCTTAAAATATAATCTAACACTTTTCAAATTTGGTATATAAGACTTTTATGTCAATTGGAATAACATAGAGGATTTTGGTTAAGACAGGCTAACCGGAAGTGACATATTACCTGAAGTTGTTAACAGTTTTTCTTCAATAAAATGGTTTCATTTTGATTTTAGAAATAAATGCTTCAAATAAAAATATTAGAGAATTAAATTCTGTGTCTAGCACATCAAGTATTATTAAATTAGCCCTTTGTATAAGCGAGATATGTATATTTAAAACATATATAATTTTTGCTTTTTGTAATGAAGCTTGCTATGGATTAAGATAAAAAATAACAAAAAAATAAAAAATAGATGCTAATGTCAAATTACGTCAAATACGTGCAATTTTATACTTGGGTCTATACTTCATATTGGTCTTGTGTACAAGGAAGTCGTGTGGTGTCCACATCAGATTTTTTAATAAAACTTTAATGATATCAAAAATTAATGTATTTACGGTAAATTATAAAGAAATACCTGTGTTTTATTGGTAAATATCCGTAATATTTTGTCACGCTTGACGGTGTGTTGTGTTAACTGCTTTTGGACTTCATATACGAGAAATAAATATGTATATGTAGTTGGTAATTAATTAATTAGCAGTTAATTGCTTTGTTTTGATTTCTTTGAAAACTGCTGTTTCCTTTATCTCGGTTCAATTCCGATGGACTATGATACTTGAAAATTAAAAATAATTATACTCAATTTTCAAATAGCACAAAAATAACCCCTGTGGTGTTCTCTCCACGACCACGATAGCTGTAAGGCGATGCCTGAAAAATGCAAATATTTGAAACATATAATTTTTAAGTTAACGTAAAGTGTTAAATTGAGAGAATTCAAAAACTCAATTTTTTAAAATGGAATCGGTACTTTACACCATTTTTTATGAATAAAAAATTTGTATAAAAAACTACAAAATCTATTTAAAAATTTTGACATATCTGCAACTTGAGGGGTTAGATATAGTATTTTTAGCAGACATAACTCACGATAACAAATAATAAAAACAAAAATTTCCCACACTAGTGCGGAAATTTACTATTTCTCGAGCCATTTTGTTTTCCTAATGATTGCAGAAAATGACATTTTACTATAAACTTTCCAGACTCCTAATATGGATATGTAACACTTGCTCTCCATACAACGAGAGAAGAGAGATATTATTGTAATCGCCCTCTAAATAACAATTTTGAAGTTTGTGGAATGAATTGATACAAATTTCATGTATATAAAAAATGTTTGTGTGTAAACACGTGTATCTCAAATTTCACTTAACTTAAAAGCATAAAATTGTATATCTATAAACCAAACAGTGGAGAAATATTGATATACACTGTAAATGAAACAAATGTCATATTTTTTTAACAGATTGCGTTCTAATTTAATTTTTTAAATCATTAAGATTCTTTTGACATGTATTCTAACCTAACCTAATTTTTAAAATTAAATGTACAATTTGTACATTTATAGAAGGCTAATCCACTTCTGTCTGAGATTCTTTCAAGTGTTTAACTTACATTTTGTAGAGTATTATGAGAAAGAGCACTATAGTTGGAGGAAGGAATTTATGAAACTCATTATAAAATCGGCCAAGTGCCCGTGATAAAGTTTTATGTGACTTGTGGTAAGGATTATTAGAGCCAGGTAGAATTTTTATCCTGGACCGTATCGGAAATTTGCGTTCAAGACATTTCCTAATTATCTATTTTTAAATCTGTATTAAAATAATAATGAGTTTTAACTATACTTCTTCTAACATCAATTTGTAAATAGAAAAGACATGAAAATATTATGTTTCTTAATTATGTACCTTTAAATCTGAATTCAAATAACGATGCGTTTGAAATATCCTTCTTCTAACTGCAATTTGTAAATTGAGAAGAGATTATATATAGGGATAACAATAAATTCAAATGTAAGTTTAAATATAAACAGTTATTAGCAAATTTTCTGTTGAGGTACATGCAAAAACCTTTTTCAGTGTTGTAAGAGTTATCAAAACAAATTTTTTTGTTATATGTAAATATTTTTTCTAAATCTGACTGCATTGTACTATGTACTTTGTATTTGTTATAATGTGTTATTTTTTTGTTATATGAAAATATTTTTTTCTAAATCTGACTGCACCGTACTGTACATGTACTCTGTACTAAATCTCTATTTTATTGTAATGTGTTGTTTTTTGTTACATGTAAATATTTGTTTACAAATCTGCCTGCACCGCACTGTACATGTACTCTGTACCACATCTCTATTTTAGTGATGTGTTGTTTTTTTTTGTTATACCTATTTTTTTACCTTCCGTCACCTTCAGGTAAGGAAGGTATTGTCTTTGGTCAAAAAATTCGGTGGTGAGTTTTTGATGAATAAGCACGTTTTAGGGTCCCTAGAATACGATTTTACTATTTTTACGATGATGTCTGTATGTGTGTGTGTGTGTGTGTGTGTGTGTGTGTGTGTGTGGATGTGTGTATGTGTGTCCGTGTGTGTGTGTGTGTGTAACAAAATTTTCGTCTACGATAACTTCCATACTACAATTCTAAAAATTATAATTCTTTCGTATTTCTATTCGTTACATCCATGCAAAGAGCTGATTAGATTTTGGTTAGAATTGGACAACCGGAAGTACCCTCATTTGAAGATTTTAACAGTTTTTCTTGAAAAAACTATGTTAAATATCATTTTTTCACATTTAAAGTTATTATAAATATTAAAGAATATTTTATTTTCTATACGATTTGATTGCATTTTATACCTAATATTAAATGAATATAGAGTTAAAAAATTATAAAGAAATTAAATTTCATAAAGTAGCCATAGCTGTGGAAACAGCTACTATATTAAGAAAATTTTGATTGAAAGATGTCAGTGTCAAGTGAAATTGACATAGTGTGTTTGTCTTATCATTTTACTGGAAATAGGTATAGGATCTTTTGCTTTCTGTATGGAATTTGTATAAAATACATACAACTGCTTTAAGGTAATGTACAAGAAATAATAATAATAATAATAATAATAATAATAATAATAAATCTTTTATTTCTGCAGATACATTACACTGTATATAGAAAACGTCACAAAATAATAATTTTCTGTATGAAATTTGCATAAAATACATGCAACTGCCGGAAGGTAATGTACAAGAAATAGAATATTTAATTTAGCAAGGAACTTTCCGTATGAAATTTGTACAAAATACATAGAACTGACGGAAGGTAATGTGCTGGCCACATCAGATTTTTTTAATCTGACTTCACGGTACTGTACGTGTACATTTATTATATAGTTTCAATCTACGAAATTCATACAAAAATTGAGTATGATTTTTTTAATACGGCTCATTTCTTACCCTAAAAGTGATGGATTCAAATTCTAATAAAGCTGGATTGCAGTTTATCCAGAATAGTAGAAATTGCAATTTTTTTGTTGTAATGTCTTATTTTAGCTAAAATATAATAAGGAAACATAAAATAGGAGCGCGGAAACTGGTATTTATAATTTTTTTTGGAAAAATATTTTTTCAAAAAAATCTGACAAAAACAATACCTAACTCACAGTAATGTTTTACGAAATTTTTTTTAAAAATCCTGGCAAAAACAATACCTAACGCACACGTATTTTTTAAGAAATTTTTAAAAAATTCCGACAAAAACAATATCTAACGCACACCAGGCACACACATTCGACATCGCTCGGCCCACTATCTTCATGTTAGTTTACAATAGTTTGACAGATGAACGCACAATTATAAATAAAAAATGTTATAAAACGTAGGATAAGAAGGAAAATAAGACAATTTTGCAAATATACATTAATTGAAATAGTATTATTCGTATGAAAGCGTAAGTACCTACTTCGTACTTAAGCATAGAAATATATGTTGTTCATCTAACCTAATTTTTTTCAGAAAAAATGCCAAAATCTCCTTAAATATTGCTTTCCGCACCCAATTTTTAGTGGTATTTAGTGTTTTTAATGGTTTACCAAGTATATATAACCATTAATATAAAATTCTTGAATTCGGGATAAACTGCAATTTAGCCTCGAATAATTTATAAGTCTTGACCGCAAAGATGGCCATCCGTCCATAAAAGGTTGTAAACCCTTTATAAGTCAGTTTCGTAGATTCCTTCCTCCAACTATAACAGTATTTGAAGATGCTGGATGCCTGTACTACACTCTCTCTACACATATCGGTTGTAGGAAAAATGTTATATGCAGCACGTGTGTAAAATAGTTTTCTTTGTTTAGTGCTACAATTTTCGCATTCGGCGCGCACTCGACCAAAAAAGTACTACTTTACACACTTGTTGCATACATAACTATATATCGTTGAAAAGAGAAAAAAATGGCGGTTTCTATTTTATTAAAATAATTATAGGTTGCCATTTGAAAAATAAAAGTTGATAGTCGTATCTTGTAAACATGACTTTATAAAAAATATCTACATCTGCCATCAAATAGTATATGTAAAATAATAAAACTTTTATATGAGTCATTTTTTTCTATTACTTATAATAAAAAAGTTAAAGGGGGGGAGGCGTCTTCCCAGACTCACCCTGTATGTATGTACCTATTTAAATTAATGAAAATTAAATGGCGGGAGGTATTGTGTTGGCAAACCAGGTTTTTATTTTATTAAAATTAATTAAACTTGAACCATTCTTTCAGAAAACAAATAAATTAATCTAAAGGAATAAGTTGAGTAGTCTTCATTTTTTTTATAGATTATTTTGTTTGTACAGACATATGTAACTTGATAACTTCCTATCTATAAATTAAATTCTGAAACCGCACCGCAAGATGTTATCTTTACCATTCCCAAGATATTTAATTTCAAAACCGGCCCTGGCGTCCCTCGCTTTGCTTCTTCTCAAACGTCAAAAATAACTCGGCGGCATTCAGTCGCATTGAGGTTAGGAATCAGGCCACACGTCTACTTCCGTCGCTGCTGGCATTGTTTGTTTGATTATCTCTAGTACGCCTCTGTAGAATATAAATGAGTAAATAACTTATCATAATTGTAAATTAGTGCATTGTGAACTGTTGGACAAACATTGTGTGGATGCACAATAAACAAGTGACAAGTGAAAATGTGTAAGATAACCTAAATGTGAGGTTTTTGTTTTAGTGGTTGTTTATTTGGGATGAAGTCGGAATTTTTTAATAATTCGGTGAGTTTTGAATGTTATTGTTGTGGTTATGTGTTATATTAATTATATTGAAACAAAGGAAGAAATGTTATTGTTTTTTTCAATCAATAGATTAAAAGCAATAATAGTTGTTTACTATTAATTTATTGAATCACACAAACAAATACTTTTTATTGTTTTTGAATAAAAATAAACGCAATTTATCAATATTTTTGTAACAAATATTTACTCAAAACCTACTTCAACAATAAAGTATGTAAATTAATTGTTTTTTCAAACAATAATCAATTATTTTACTATTATATCAAAAAGTAAACAATTTTTTAAAAATAGACTAAATATACATATTGCGATTTGTGATATTGTAATATATGTATTACCTCCCGCTTCCTTTGGTAAGGGAGGTATACGGATCGTGCTAAATTTCGTATATTGAGATTTTAGTGAATAAGCACGTTATTAGGATCCGAATTTAACATTTTCACGATGTGTGTGGGTGTGTATGGATCCTGAATACACTCTAACTCCAATACTATCAATCATTTTTATGAAATTTTTATACTGACAATGACAATACCTAACGCACAACACTTGAGTCCTTATACTTGTTTTTACCTCCCGCTACCCTTGGTAAGGGAGGTGTCGGGATCGTGCTGAAAATCGCATATCGAGATTTAGGCAAATGACCACGTTTTAAGGTCCCTAGAATCCAATTTTAACATTTTCACGATGATGTCTGTGTGTATGTGTGTGTTGTGGATTCTCCACTCTAACTCAAATACTATAATTCAGAAAATTTTGAAACCTTGAATTTCGAACTTTTTCTGTAATGGAAAGAGCTCATTAGATTTTGATGTAAATAGGATAACCGGAAATGGCACTTTACTAGAAGCTCAAAATAGTTTTCCTTCGAAAAATACCTTTAAATGTTATTTTTTCGACATTAATGTTATTATAAAAATTAAAGATTATTAAATTTTCTACAGATTTGCATTAATACTTTTTCTACATATTATATGGGTAAATTTATAAAATTATCTATAATTTAAATCCCGGAGCCTACGCTTTAAACAAACAATACTCCTAGGCAGTTATTCAAATGTATGTAACTGACAGATAAATGTCACTATCAAAGAACTAATCATTTCAAATTAATATTAGTAACGTTTTAAAAAGAAAAGTATAAATAGAACAATAGGAAAGGAAATCATTACAATTTCCGGCATATGTAAATATGTAGGTATGTATTTAGATTAATAAAAATTAACGATTCGCCAAAAAGTTTAAGCTAATTCTCATTTTTGGATTAGTGAATTATATTTTATCCAGATAGTTAAAATTTAATTTTCTTTTTATTATCAAAAATGTAGTTACTTGGATTAAGTTAGACTATATTTTAAGAAATTAACTGCTAAAATAAGTAAATAAATAAAAGCTATGGTTTTTACTAATTTTTATTAATCTTTTTCATTTATTACTTAACTGGAATATATGGGCGATAATACATGCAATAATCTAATATATACAATTCACATTCCTTTTTGACCTGTTATCGGTGTCCTCTTCTACACGCGTCAGGGACGGACTGGCCCTCTACGACGCGTTCCCCTAAGTAGGATAAAATACACATTGTCATTCCAATTTACAACAATTATCACAGGCGTGCATTATCATCTAATGAGATAGACAGGAGGGGGGGCAGGAATAAGGTTGCTCCCAAGTCCCAGACTTGGGTAGGTGCCCCGCATATTAAATGCGGCCTAACACCTTGTGGTTTCCGGTACCCCTATCCGCAAAAGTATACACCCAGTGCATTGACGAATTGCTGGAATACGGCTCTCGTGAATAATCATTTCTGAGCCACTAGCGGTACCGTAGCCACATACGCATGTCCCAGACATGTTGAGCTCCCAGAGCTCTGACCTCCCAGAGGTCAATGGGTCCCAGACCCATAATGAGAGTTTAGCTTACGATCACACGAGTGTAGGTCCCAGACCTATCATGATAAACCCCAGGTTTATCCTTAACGTCCCAGACGTTATCGTGTGTCTCAGCCCCTCATTTGCATGTCCCAGACATGTGAGTTCCCAGAACTCGACCTCCCAGAGGTCAATGTGTCCCAGACCCGTTATGAGAGTTTAGCTTACGATCACACGTTTATAGGTCCCAGACCTATCATGATAAACCCCAGGTTTATCCTTAACGTCCCAGACGTTCTCGTGGATCTCAGCCTCTCATTTGGTGACGTCACACCTCGAAGCATAAAGCTCCATGGACCCAGAGTTGTCCCAGACAACTCTTCGGATAATTAATTAGGAAACTACTACGTTTGCGGCCACAAACAAATAATACAAATGTATACTTCACATATACCATGCATATCAAATACACAAGCAGTGTATAACATATCAATCAAGCATCTGGTGATCCACACCAAACTATACCTGTATGATAATTAGAATGACAGCGAGTTCTACCACTCACCTATAATTACTGCAAGCATCTCGTCTTTTCTTTGTTGACACTATTCACAGTTTCACACACATCCATATAGGACTGCTAGCACACAACGACTAACTGCCCTGACCATCTAAGGGTCGGGGGTTGTTATTGTGTTTAAGAATGTCAAGTGTTTTTGCCTTAAGCCAGCGCTTCTAAACCAGTGGCGCCCAGTCGAAAAGTGAATCTTACATAAATAAATAAATATATATCATCCCGGCTTATTACCCATTGCTAGGTGTACCAATCTGCTTTGTACACAAATATCGGTAATAATAAAATATTTGCACCGTGCGGGCCCTTACCAGGCGTCACCTCATGGGCACTCATTTCTAGGGTGGAGAGTGCACCACAGGGAGGTCAATTTTGTGCCATTTAAAATTGGAAATATTTGGCGTTGGTCGGGATTGAATCCGGTTCCCCAGATTCGCGACCTCACTCAGGCACACGGCTACGAGACCTCATGGGGTCTCAAAAATAAAGATTAGCTTAATCTTTTTTGTGACTCGAGCGGTACATGGCGGGAGGTATTGTGTTGGCCACACCAGGTTTTTTTTTATTTTAAACGAATATAACTAGTCGGGTTTTGCGGGCGCTTGGAACATACATTGTGCATCTTCGGGTCCTCCTCATGAGCGTAGACTAGATTCTTCTCTAAGCAAGCAATGATTCATGCGACTTACATATCCCAACATGTAGGCATATATGAGATCCATTGAATGAAATGATTGAAATGTATTATATTTTATACATATAGGTAATTAACTTATATCAGTTTCTTTTATATATATATATATATATATATATATATATATATATATATATATATATATATATATATATATATATATATATACAAGGTGTTTCCTTTAAAACAACCAGCGCTTTTTGGGCGAACTAACAACTTTAGAGAAAAATGTTTTATACCAAAAATGATCAAGAATAAGGGAGTAATGTATCAATAGTTAACAAACCAAATATTTAACCAGTGGTTCTCAAACGGTAGAACAAAAAAAAAAGAGCATCGCCAGTCGAAAGAACATAAAAAAGTGCCCTAAAGAAGTGCAAACCAAAATCCAGTATGATTTCACACTTCGAAGTTATTTGCAAAAATAAAAAACTGCAAAATTTACATTTTCGCCTATATCTAGTGACCTATGCATTTTTTCGCAAATAACAAAATACCATTAAAATGGTCTCCTAATGGGGCAACTTTTGTCTAATTTAACCAACCTCGTAGCTCTTACGGTTCTCGAGATCCCAATGCATTCGTACCTTAAATGGGACACTCTGTATATATATATATATATATATATATATATATATATATATATATATATATATATATATATATATATATATATATATATACAAGGTGTTTCCTTTAAAACAACCAGCGCTTTTTGGGCGAACTAACAACTTTAGAGAAAAATGTTTTATACCAAAAATGATCAAGAATAAGGGAGTAATAGTTAACAAAGCAAATATTTAACCAGTGGTTCTCAAACGGTAGAACAAAATTATATTTTTTTAAATGACATCTATATAACTTTTTAGCTCTTTAAATAGAATATTATTTTCTGGTTACAACGATATAAATATAGCATAGGGTTGTATAACAATTATTTCGAGAAAAATGGTATAAAAAACTAGAAATAATGTAATAAAAAATGGTTTTACTACTACCGTAACTAGGCAACAGACATTATTTTTAATACCAATTTTTCTCGGAATAATTGTTATACAAATACAACCCTATTCCATATTTATATCGTTGAAATCAGAAAAAAACTCTCTATCTAATGGGTTAAAAAATTATATAGGTTAACATTTAAAAAAATATAATTTTGTTCTGCCGTTTGAGAACCATTGGTTGAATATTCGATTTGTTAGTATTAATAAATTAGCCCCTTATTCTTGATCATTTCTTGTATATAACATTTTTTTCTAGTCATTAGTTCGCCCAAAAAAGCGCTGGTTGTTTTAAAGGAAACACCCTATATATATATATATATATATATATATATATATATATATATATATATATATATATATATATATATATATATATATATATATGAAATTTTAGAGTTGTAGGCACGGTGTAGTATCTATAGGTGAGTGCACGACGTATTCCAATGCATTACGAAAAATGGCTAACTAACTGGGCTAGTTCATACAGTTTACCGCTAGATGTCAGGTTTTGTTGCGACCCGGTTTTTACACAAAATATTTAAAATAGTTAATTATTCATATATAACGCATAATATTCTATATTTTCAATCATTACCTTTTATCTTTTGTCAGTTCTATGTATGTATTTTGTACAAATTCCATACAAAAACGTTTCTATACTTCCAGTAAAATTATAAAACAACATGTGTCAAATGCACTTGACATTGACACCTTTCAATCAGAAATTTATTTTAGTACCTGTTTCTGTGATTATAGTGTAGCTGGCTGCCGCTAAATTGCATCTTTTGGCACCTTAAAAAGACTATATTTCTCTTTATTTGATCCATACCCTGTTGTGCATCTTGTAGCAAAACATTTTTTGTCAAATGATAACGGGTCGCGTTAGCGCCATTTTGTTTCCCAGTTACTTAGGCATGTCAACGCATCTCGTGCTCTCACCTATAGATACTACACCGTGGTTGTAGGTAAACATTTTTTACTATTTATCAAATAATTAAAAATTCAAATACTTGTCTTCCCAAATTTACCCCCCCCCTCCTGTCTATGCCACTGTTCGGTAATATACATTAGCCCTCGACAGTTTGTGTATTTGTAAATAACTAATTATTCACATCTTGTATGTGCAAATAGGCTCTTTTATTAAAATAATAATTTTTGATTCATTAATATTGGATCTTGACCTAAGCGCCAAAAACGGTTTCTAAAAAAATATTAACTGTATCTAAATTTACTTACATTCTTATTTTTATATTTGTGCCAGAATGTCATGTAAAATAAATAGTTTTTCATAAACATTGCTTTGATGAAGGCTGCTGCACAATACCGCGTGAACGGGAATGAGAACTTTAACAGAGATATTTTCAACAGAACAAAACCAATTCCTTTTTGTATTGGAGATATCGAAGGAATTAAAAAAAATTATAAATGAAAATTTATTCATCAATGGATAGCTAATTAACACAAAATTATAGCAACTCTTCAAAATGAGAACTGCCAGTTTCTACTATACGGTCGGTCAACTCTTCCATTCCAAAAACCATATACACGAAAACCATATCGGCATATTCTGCATTAGTAAAATGCGGCATAATGGCTTAAATTAATAAGTCAGCACGAAAATCATTCATTTGTCAAACATACGTTCAATCATCAAGGCTAAATCAATTATCTTTTTTTTAATTCCTTCGATATTTCCGAAACAAACAGAAATTCACCTATAGTTCATATAACATTTTTTGATAGTGATGACCCCCGGAATATATGGTATAAGTTTGTCGGTCAAGTCGCGGAACAGCCTGTTCATACTCAAGATTTTCTAAAACAGTAATTTTTGAATGAAAATGTTTGTTTGACAGCTAAAAAGTGAGGTTGGAATAGTGATGCACGACGAGGCGAGAGTACTCTCGCATCTCGTCTCGTCTCGTTGCATTATGCGAGACGAGAACGAGAGCGAGATTGCAATTTAAAATTCGAGGCGAGATCGATATAACAACTGCGAGAAGCGAGAAATCTCGCGAGATTCTCTCGAGAATCACGCAATAAAAAGTATTTGTAACTTTATAGCTTTGATTCATAAATTCAATGAAAAATGCACCGTACAAGGAGTGGAGTCCACGCGATTTCGTGCATAGAACACAAAATTGTATGGAATTCACTATATTTCTGAGTCTATTTAGAGTCTATTGGTATCGGTCCCAGAGCGAGGAAATGCAAAATAAAGACAAAATCGGTTTTGCATCTAATAGAACTAGTTTTTCTCCAACATTTTAGCGCCTAATTCATCCCAGTTAAAACCACGGTTAATAAAAATTTTACCGTCCCTGAAAAGTAAAGGATGTTATATTAAGCGTCGATGGGAGCCAACAGGGAGAGAAGCGGAGTGATTGGTTGCCAGCGGATTACCAGTGTGGCGGTTTTTTAATCGTACTTAAATAGTGGCATATATTTAATGAAAAAGTGTAGGTACTTTTAGTTACAAAAAATATTTTTTTAATGTTTAATTCGTTTTACTGATGAAAGAAATGTGTTCGTATTGAAATAGTTTAGAGATCACAATTTGATGATAAATTGGATATTTTAGAGGTAAATTAAATTATTTACTAACTTATCACATTTTCTGGTGACCGTAAATAAACAAACATTATGTTCGTATTGAAATAATTTGGTGGCCAGAATTTAGTATTTCGTCTCTTTATCATAGTTATACGACTGCAAATACATGGAAGACGGTGCTATTGGTGCGAACTTGTCCCTTGTAGTTAAATAGTTACGTAAATACGTAGTGCGCCAGCGCTTATTTTTATAGCGAGACTCTCGTGCGAGAACGAGATGACACCCAAAAAAATGTGTGAGAACGAGAGCGAGATTACAGATCCGAAAACGAGACGAGATCGATATTTTATATTTCTCGTCTCGTCTCGCGTGCATCACTAGGTTGGAAGTGTTCTCTTTCCCGGGTTATTGTGCAGCGATCTTAAATGTTTATAGTTCTCAAATAGAAGTTTTTTGTATTACGAGTATAATTACTATCACATTAATAACCTCGTTAGTAACTAATTAATTTTCTCAAAGAATTAACATAGATAAATCATAGTTAGATAAAAAATTGTAGACTATTTTATCTTATCGAATATTTTTTTGTGAAATAGTTTTCTTATAATAATTGCTAAAAGTTCTGATCATGTGTACAAAATTTAAAGAAAAAGTTATCTTGTCGTTAATTTGAAATTAATGATAATTTTATTTCAATCAAAATAACATTTATATTTTTATATTATAGTGAACTATTACTATTATTACAGTATTACTTCTTTAATCCGAACATGCTCTAATCCGAACCTCCAGTAATCCGAGCAGCGACTACTGGGAGCGAACACCGCCTCGTTATTCCGAACAGCAAAGTGATTTCTGCTACCTAAATGAGGGGGAATCACTTGGTTTCATGTTCTCTGTTACCTAAATGAGGGAATTCCTTGATTTCATACTCTTTAAGATCTGTTCTGTTTGATTGATTATCCGATTAGCGGTTTCTATACAACTATATAGACAAATATTTGTTCACATTGACTCTGCTCGAAAAACCGACACGAAGCGGAGTACAGACGAGCACCGAACATTCGCGGCGAGCAGCCCATTCACATATTCGACATTTGGCGAATGTTTGCTCGGGATTCGCCGAATCTGTGGTCCCGGATTTTAGTCGGTTATTCCTTAACTTCGTGATGCTTATAACATTTCTTGCACGATTGACGCGCAAAATTAAATAAAAAAAATTAGATTTAAAAATTATTTTGACATATTAAAAATTTTTAGTTTTCATATTTAAAGTAAGCTTTGATCTTTGTTTTTATTTACTTACCGTCTCGCCGAATGATCGGTTAAGTGATTCACATCACCTACCGATCAGTAATTTGTAAATAAAACTGCCTTGGAAGATGGAAGCATAATCAGTATACATTAATTAAAAACGATCGTACAAAAAATTACTTTTTGTCCAATATAAGATACAACTGAGGATACGACCAATGGAAAAATATTGTAACTAACGCGTGTGTTAATCGGATATTAATAATCTCAACTATTAACGCCTGAGGTCTTATTATTGAATTTGTGTAATTGGAGGGTCGCTGTGTGTTATGTACATCATATTTTTCAAATGTGTTCGTTTGTAAATATTTTGTATTTAAATTTGTTAACTTCACTGGTAACGAATTTACGAGTGAATTTATAACTTTCTAAAACGGACTTATGCTTTTTGCAGTATTTATAACTAAATTGTCTGTCTACATCAAAAAACTTTTCAAAATTTTACATTTTTAAAAATTGTTTCGAGTTCTGAAATATTTTTTCCTAATGTCCCAATTTTTATTTGGTTGATAGTGTAACGTTTATATTTATTTGGGTGAAGTGTAAATATTAGATAATTATTATTAATTAAAATAAGTGTTTATTAAACTATAATGAAAATGTCTATTAATACTAATATTATAGCTATTAACATACATATTTTAAGACATCTAAGGCTTGTTATGATTAATAACATCCGAGGTTTGTTCAATAGTTCATCGGTTTCAAAAAATTAATACATTATTGATAAATACTATTTTTTTGAAATTCTCTCTTTAATGCTACTTTCATATTGCTATGGTTAACATAACAATTATTTTGACATATGTCAATATGACAAATATTCAAATTATGTGCTTTGTTCCACATGTTTATTACTTTAGAATAAAGTAGACCGTATTTAGAACGATAGGCTAACGTTATCTGTATGTATTAATGAAGAGCATTATATTTTCATTTTATTTTATTTTCATTTTGTAGACCGTTGTTGACAAGTCAGTATGGTAATAACATTACCATACAGATACAGTTATTACTTAGTTACCAGCCTATATTTGTACATGTAAACAATGGAATAATATCCTGAAACCGGTAAAACAATTAACACGATTATTTATTTTATACGATCTTACTAATTGTTTATTTCGACTATTAATTATGTCACTGTTTATTTATATCACGTTCAACTGTCTGCCTACCGGCCTCCATAGAGTCTATATACTCAACTGACTCAACAGCATCTGTATTCAACTGCTCATATAGAAGTCACACTTTTCACCTCACTATTTGTCTATTTATGTAACTAACTGTCTAACTTCTACAGTTTCACTATCACCGACTGTCCGTATGCCACAACTCTGCACCATTACTGCCGAGTATCCACTTAATCCATTTCCACTTGCCGTTACTGTCCTCGTATACTTAGCTTCCCAATAATCTTCAACACTACCGAGTAGAGGTGGGCGCGTGAGTAACTTTTTGTTCACGATCACGCACGCTCATGGAACTAAAAATGTAATCACGACCAATCACGCACGACTTTTTATGTTTGATTCACGATCACTCACGCTCACGATTTTATTTTGGCACTCACGCCCGATCACGCCCTGCGGGTCACGCGCGTGTCCCGTAATTGTTTCTATGTACATTTAAGCCTGTTTAACACAGTCATAAGTTGTTATCAAATTTGTTAATAAATTGGTAATAAGTTAGGTAACAGATTGGTTTAATTGGAAACGAATGTTTATGGACAAATATGTTGTTCTATTCCATCACAAATATCATTATAAATTTGGTAATAAATTTAACAAAATTAGGATCGTGTCAAACGAACTTAAAGATTTGTGTATCTTTAGTAAAATCGGAGCAACTGTGTATATAATTTTGGGTATAACAATAACAGTATTTTTATGCAAAAAAATACTGTTGATGACATATTTGGACATAATAATAATAACAAGAATATAAAGTAAAAGATGAAAATTGACAATTTTTTAAATAAAAAATAGAAGAAAACTTGTACTCGCGCCCGATTAAATTTCAATCACGCCTGATCACGCACGATAATTTTTTAGAGCCTCATACTCACGTCCACTCACGACGCAAAATTTAAATTGTATTCACGATCACGCGGCTCACGTCGTGACCCATCGTGACCCGACAAAATCACGGCCCGCGCCCACCTCTACTACCGAGTATTCTCTTTCACAGCTATCCCGGTATACCAGTAACTTTCCGAGTACCTATTCGACACAAACTGCATACGCTCACCACGATACTGCTGTGCTTCTTCTAACACTTTCCTCTCTAACACTCTCCCTATGTAACAAACTAACTCCCGAGCATAGCTGCGTCCCTTTTATACAGCTGACATTAACTTCCAGAGAGCTCTGGAATGTTCGACCGCATAATAACAACGAACACAAAATGTTCAGGCGACCGGAAGTAATTAAACACGTCGAGGCTTGTTTGTTTACGTAGCTCGGCTGCTAGCGCGATTGCGTCATCGCTATACTTACACGCTTGTTCAGTTGCTATAATTATATCTTATTTTTCGTCTTATTTTTTTAAAATATTCCGTGCCATTTTGTAACTTTAACGATCTGTTATCGATCGATAAATTAATGACAATCGTTTATTTTTTATAATCAGTATTCGATTGTCTCAGTTTTCATATTGGCTAACTACAATTAAATGGGGCTATTCTGTAATTCAATCGTTATTATTTAACGATCATGAGCTACCGATCGATTGCAATTATTACCTAACAGATTTGTTTAAAATTTTCATTGGGTAAGGAAAAGGATCACTAATATTACTTAGTGCTTTATTGTAATATAATATACATAACCTAAATCTATAAACAACATAAATAGTGATTTATGTACCTAGGACAAAAAATTGCATATTATAGCAGATCTTGAATTTGCTTACCGAGGCGAAGCTCTGCTATAATATGCTATTTTGCCGAGGTGCATATTACATTTTTCTGTCTATCTTACTAATATAGATCTAGAAGGGTAGTACACACAGAGCTGGGCAAAGTACCGGAAAGTAGTACTTGAAGTACAAGTACCAAGTATCTTGATGTTTCTAAATGTACTTGAAGTACAAGTACTTTTTTAGTTTCTAAAGTACGTGAAAGTACCAAGTACTTGAAAAAGTATTTGTAAGTTTGAGTGCAAGTACTTTTTCAGATAATTGATATTTTTCTGACTATTTCACTCATAAATTTATAAGCCAATCCAAATTCAAGATTCTACATAGTTACCAAGTTTCATTTCGACAAAACACCGTCACAAAAAATTTTTCGCGTCCTTTAAGCCAATAAGATGTCGTAATTTTACAAGTAAATGAGTTTTGATAAGCGAAAAATTTTTGACGTTTTAGAAACATATTGTTTACATACTTGTCAAAGTCTGTATATTTTCAGTGTTATCAGTTTTCATTAAAAACGGGTCGATTCGAACAGGAATCTATTTAAAACGTTGAAAAAGCAAACTAAAACATAATAACACAAAACACAACAAGAAAAAAATTATATAAATGATTACCTAATTTTTATTTTGGAAATAGTCATCCGAATACCATTCGTGGTTAAATTTTATCCTGGAAAAATTTTCCTATTGTTTTACTCGAGCCTGTTGCCAATTTATCTCGTGACATTGATCAAATATCACTCGTTTGACAACTCGTGATTATTTTGTCAATGTCACTCAATAAATCGCTAGGCAACCGGCTCTCGTAACAATCTGAAAATTTTTCCGGCAAAAATTTACCACTTATGATACTATATATAATTTATATGGACCTTAAAAGGTGATTATTGACAAAAATTTCAATATGCGATATTTATTTACTGGGACTGCCGTATCACCTAGCGATCTCATGACGTAAAATTGACGTCATATGATCGCCAAGCAATACGAGAAGCTGTACCGAGGTTAGAATGACGTCATTTTTACGTCATGCGATCGCCAGGCGATACGACAAAGTCCCAGCACTGTAGTTAGGTAATACAAACATTATAATGTATATGCAGTATGCAAATTAGAATTAATTTATTTATGCCAAAAAAATTGCAAATATATATCTTTACTTTCATATTATCGCTGAAAATATATTTATTAATGAAATTCACATGATTATGTACTACAGGAATAACATCACACTACTGCAAAAGAAACACTGACAGACAAACAATTTTCATAATATTGTTAACTTTTAAATTATTCATCGCACTTCAAGTACATTTAAAGTCATTCAAGTACATTTAAAATACTTCAAATACATTTAAAATACTTCAAGTACATTTAAAGTACTTCAAGTATTTTTCATTGTACTTCAAGTATTTTTCCAAGTATTAAGTAACAAGTACATGTGAATAGACATACTTTGTCAAGTACAAAGTACCTACTATAGATAGAAAGTACTTGCAAGCCTAATAAAGTACTTTTCTTGCAAGTATTGGCCAGCTCTGAGTACATACAATTACAATAATTATTATATCGTAGTAGGCTTTGCGGACGAAAAAGGTAGGCGGGCGAAAAAGGTTTGCGGAAGAACAGTGTCAATAAGTTCGTAAAATTTCACTTTTCGTACAGGTAGATAGAAAAAGTGCAAATAGTACGAATTATGATATAATAAAATGCTTACTTGTATATTTTTTCAATTATGTGTTTTGCACTGAAGTACAAGGCGAAATAATTTTCTAACTGCTACTTTTATCTGATTTTGACATTTGTTGTCAATCACTAATATGAAAACGACAACACTCCCGATAAATTTAATTGTATTATCGATTATTTAACTAATTATTGATCAAGTGGCTTACAGAATCCCAATTTGAATAGCAATCGATCATTAGCTCGATTATCATCGATAAATGATAATGTTGAATAGCCCCGATTATCGTATATCTACACTTTCCTCAAAATAAAATTTTACTTAGTTATTTTTTTATAATTTCATTATTTCAAACTAACTTAAGCTTAGGTGCTAATTTTGTTAACTATCTATATTTAATAATTAATATTCAAGTGATAAAATTATGCATTGCGTAGATAAGTTCTTTGTTATCTAGATAAAGTTCTTTGTTAGCTACCTATGTAATTTTTATGCTTGTCAGGCCAGATCTTAATTGTTTATGAATGATATGATATTTTCATTTAAAATATGTGAGTTGTTTTTGTACTTTATGTTGAAGGTAGATCTGATATTTCCAGGGCAAATGTTACTACATAGTCATGGAATCAGGAGATAACAAAAGACCATCCAACCCAAAGAACCAAGCCAGCTTCCTATCAGCGCTTACCTTTTGGTAAGATAATACTTTATTTACTATGCATTTCATTATCATTCCTACATACACAGGGCCGTAATCAGAAATAAATGCTAGGACAGGAAAAATAATTTTTCAGGCAGGCATATTTTGAACTTTGAAAAATTATGAATTGAATTGGTCGGTGGGTGTGTGGGCGTGGGTGCGAGTGTGTGTGTAACGATTTTTTCCTCCACAATAACCCATACAACAAAGTTACCAAAATTTCTATTTTCTGTATTTAAGCTTTCTACATTCATATAACGAGTAGATTAGATTTTGGGGAAAATTGGACAACCGGAAGTGATACTTTACTTGAAGCCCATAACAGTTTTTAATGAAAAATTTTATTAAAATATAATCCAAAACTTTTTAATTTTATTATGTAAGACTTTCATATCAAGGAGAATAACATATTAGATTTTGGCTAAAATTAATAAACCGGAAGTGATACTTTACTTGAAGCTCTGAACTGATTTTCGTGAAAAATATATTGATATATTCAAAAACTTTTTAAATTTAGTATTTAAGATATATGAAAGGGAACAACGTATTAGATTTTGGCTAAAATTGATAAACCGGAAGTGATACTTTACTTGAAGCTCTGAACAGATTTTCGTGAAATATGTATTATGATATCTTCCAAAACTTGTCAAATTTGGTATTTAAGACTTTTAGATTAAAAACGACATATTAGATTTTTTCTAATATTGATAAACCGGAAGTGATACTTTACTTGAAGCTCTGAACAGATTTTCGTGAAATATGTATTATGATATATTCCAAAACTTGTCAAATTTGGTATTTGAGACTTTTAGATTAAAAACGACAAATTAGATTTTTTCTTATATTGATAAACCGGAAATGATATTTTACTTGAAGCTCTGAACAGATTTTCGTGAAATATGTATTATGATATATTCCAAAACTCGTCAAATTTGGTATTTAAGACTTTTATGTGAAGGGGAGCAACATATTAGATTTTGGCTAAAATTGATAAACCGGAAGTGATACCTTATTTGAAGTTTTGAGCATAGTTTCGTGAAAAATATATTGATACCTCGATTGATACAATCCAAAACTTTTCAAATTTGGTATTTAAGACTTTTATAATAATTAGAACGACATATTAGATTTTTTTATAAAATTGATAAACCGGAAGTTGTACTTTACAGAAAGCTATAAACAAATTTTCTGAAAAAATATATTAAAACTCGATTTTCACTATACTTTTATAATTAACCGGAAGTGGTACTTAATTTGGAGCTCTTAACAGATTTTCGAGGAAAAACAATAAAATATAATCCAAAATTTCGTATACAGACTTTTCTATTTATTGGAACAACAAATTAGATTTTGTTTACAAACGATCAATCGGAAGTGATGCTTTACTTAAAGGTCATTGCTATTTTAAGCATGGAATTGACGGGAGGTTATGTGCTGGTT
>OY720465.1:14976564-15029064 GCA_963082715.1 Harpalus rubripes
ATTATTATAACCAAATGCACACCACACTGGCATTATTAATCAATGTAAATCTTAAATTTAAACTAAATATTTACAGTCACTACTCACTAAAACTACAAAAAATCTGTCACCAAGCTATATTTATTTATAATAATATTACTTTTAGGGCCAGATGCATAAAGCGTTGTTAGCTGATCATGTGTTTAACTACACATTGAAACTATGGATACGTATCAAAAATACATTGGAAAAGAAACCTTGTTAAAGTTAACAACGTAATTAAAGTTAACAATGTTTTATGCAACTGGGCCTTAACATAAATTCAGTGGCGCATTTCCGCACAGGCACAGGAAGCCCGCATTTGGGGCCTCTTAAATCGAGGGGGCTTCAAATTTCAGATCTCAAAATAAAAAATTGT
Source organism: Harpalus rubripes (assembly GCA_963082715.1). Lineage (NCBI taxonomy): Eukaryota > Metazoa > Arthropoda > Insecta > Coleoptera > Carabidae > Harpalus > Harpalus rubripes. The sequence continues at coordinate 14,976,962 of OY720465.1, forward strand.
TTTATTATTATTATTTTCCTAATAGAAATAATAATTTAAAAGTATTCTCTAAATTAGATTGACAAATAACACAATCTATGCCATATGTTTTCTGGCGCCTTAGCGGTCATATTTCAAACCATATGCAAGTTTGCTCTCTACTGACGAGATAAAGATAGAATATCCTTACTACTTACTTTTATACATATTCATTCGTTAATAGTTTGTTAACTATATCAAATTTCTAACCTGTTTAAAATGTTCAATTTTTTTATAGGTTATGGATCTACCTTGTTTACCACTTGCGTTCTTAAAATATCGATTCCGGTAGCTATAACCTGATAAACAGCTGTTTACCAGTAATAGTTCACCGGTAGAATTTTCGTATAACTGACGGAAGGTAATGTGTTGGCTACATCAGATTTTTTATTAATAAGCCCTGTTTTCAAATAATTTGTATTATTATTTTTTATTAATAATCTAGAGGGCGTGCTACAGTAAAAACGTACGCGTAGTATGGTCACTATAATGGTATTGAGAATATTTAGGGAGAGGTGAAGGGTTTGGGGGGGGGCACAAAAATTCCAAATACCACTGCATAAATTTATATTTTAACTAAATATTTGCACTAGTCACTAATGATATTTATATTCACAAAATACTATATTGTCACAAGAAAATACTTTATACAAAGGTTCAAAAATAATTTGTGCTGTGCTATTATTTGATGCAACGTAAACAAGGAGCAGGGTAAGATGGCGGACGGATTCCCCTCAGTGCTTCACTTGGCAGTGCACGTTGCTCCCTCTATAACCTATATTATTCTTTACTCTGAGGCTTAGATTACATAGCTTACGAACTGGAAGGAAGAAGTAGGGAACACTTAGGATTGAAAAAGACGGAAAATACGGAAGGGTAAGGGTATTTCGCAAACTCAGAAATACTTGCTCCAGTGACGGCGACGAAACTTTTGTACTGTTTCATAGTTCGCATATACTCTGTTCTAAGTTGCTGGCGAGTAGGTAATCTTTAAGTGCATTTTGTGTTTTTTTATATTTACTCAAATCAAAATTAATTGTAGTTACTGCTACTGTGGTTATTTAAATGGAAAGAAGTTCGGTATAACATTTCTTTAGTAAGTGAAAATCCATGCCTACGTCTATGGTCAACCGCGGCATCTGCGCACTTCCCATAGCCTTCCGTAAATTGTTGGATCCTTTTCGTTCTTATGTACTTGTATAAATCTATTTCACTTCACTTGATCCTAAGCGTTTCTCAGAATTGCATTAGGCATAAGCTTTCTCAAATCAAGTTCGTAAGCTATATGGTCTCGTAGTCGTAGTGTGTCTTGAACAAAGGCACCAACCACAGGGGCTACATGGACTATATAGCCCCGAGAGCGCCAATTTTGCTTGCACTTGCGACGGGCTTGTTTTATATGAGATATATTTTTATTTGTTTATTGGTAATATATTGTAACGTTTTATTTATTTGAAGTGTAAAAATCAAAGAATTATTACTAATTAAAATTGATGTTTATTAAACGATAAATAAATATTAAAAGATAATAAAAATGACTATTACTATGGTTAAACAAATATTAAATATTAATTTAAGACTAAGAATATAATTAATTATTTAAACACTAAGATTATTTATTTATTCAAACAATTAACATGACTATTTATTTTCACGCTATTTATGTCACCATTTATTTGTATCACTATTTATGTCACTATTTATTTATATCACACTAATGCCGAGTTTCTCAATACTCTTCAACACTATCGAGTATTCACTTTCACAGCTATCTCAGTATATCGGTAACTTCCCGAGTACTCCACTCGAAACTATACTGCATACGCTCACCACGATACTGCTATGCTACTAAACTCACTAACTGCCGTACTGACTATCTATGTAACTCTACTAACAGAACTCCCACGGCCTCTGTATACACAACTGAGCCCCACAGCCTCTGTATACACAACTGAGCTAACTGACTTGTGCTGCCACTTGTCAACTGCTCAACTTATCTAAGTAAGTCTTTTATATAGCTGCCATTACCTTCTGTAAAAGCTCTAGAACATTCCACCCGATAATAACATCCAATACAAAAGGTAATTAAACAGGTCGAGACTTGTTTGTTTACGTCGCTCGGCTGCTCGCGCGATTACGTCATCGCTAAACTTAGACTTCCGCCTACCAAAATCCCTTGTAGATTGCTAGCTGACATTCTGCATGAACAGAATGAAAATAACATTTTTACTAAATTAAATCGAATTCCTGCCCCAATTTAGCTAACAATTATTTACACTATTCTTTTTATTCTAGGTGGATGTACCCTATTTTCAAGAAAGGCTACAACAATGAACTAAAAGAATCAGACCTGTTCGAAACTTCAGAATCTCAGTGTTCCGACAAAAAGGGAGACATCTTAGAAAGGGAATGGCTCAGGGAAATCCACAAAGCGAGGGCGAAAGGCAGAGATCCTAGTTTAACCAGAGTTCTAATCTGGACGTTTGGCCCCAGCATTCTAGTGTTTGGGGTTAGATTTGCTTGCGTAGAAATGATTATCAAGTAAGTAACATTATCTTAAATGCAAAAACTTGTACGAGTAGATGCTCAAGATTAAAATTATTATCTTGAAAGGTAAATTAGATTTTAATCTTTTTCTAGCAATTACGAGAGCAATTTTGAATTAATCCCCAAAAGTTTTAATGATTTTCAGGTCGTGTAATGCGTACGCTTTCTATTGGCGAAAATACTGAACTATAGATGGCAGGCCGGACGGTAGCAAGATGGCGGAGGAATAAGGAGAGTTCCCTAATTCCTTATTACTGACAATATGCATTTCAAAGTGCAAAGTATTTGATATAGAGAAAATTAACATCAAGTTAAGTGATATTTATGAATACATTGCTTCTGCACGTCCTATAAAGGAAGACGAAGCAGTTTTTAAGGCTGGACATGTATTGTTTTGAGGAATAAAAGATTATGGACCAGGTACAATACTGGGATCTTATTTAAAAACCAGTCATTTGAGTGGAGATCCTCATATGATTGATATTTTATTAAATGAGAATATAAATTACTGGAAAGCAAATTTAGTTGTAGAGCAGAATTGAGAGGCAAATGAAAACATATTGTTGTAGTTTTGTTGCATAAACAGGATAGTAAAAATCAAAACTATATTTATTGTTTTACAACAAAAGTTATCATTATTATTATGCAATTAATTTATTTGTTTATGGGTTTGTATATTACAGAGTAGCAGAAATATAAAATTAAATTGTACAGATTTGAAACAAAGTAAGGGGAAAACTTATTAAAAAGGATGATAAACAGTATAGTTTGGCTATTATTATAATTAGAAGAATTTTACCATGCTGTTTTAAAAAAGAAAAAATAGAACCGATTTGAGACGTCAAAACTATAAAGGAAGAAAATTTCAAGATCATATTTTGTCACTTGGGATATAGTGTAAACTTACACTTTTTGACTTATAATTACTACATTGTGGCACTGAGCAGTATCTATGGCAGTTACTGATCATTATTTAAACCTGAAATGTAATATACACTATATATCCAACTTTCTTTTACAACAAATAAAAATTAAACCTGTTTAAAATTACATACGTTTCAATGTATGCTATCAACGTTTTCTTATTCCTCTAGTTCACAAACCTACCGCCAGGCGTCACCCACTTTGAATTTTTTCGCCAATAAATCGATATCTCCTAAAATGTCACGTTAAAATTCACAATAGTAAGCAAGATATGAATTTTTGAATGTCTCAAATTATCTGTGACGCAAATTGCACTTATATATGTGTCTATTCAAATAAAAACAAAGAATAGCAGGTCTAGTTGGCCCGAATTCATCCGAAATTTTACTAAAATATTTGATGCGGGCCAGTGACATTGCGTTTACAATAATTAAGCATTTAACAAATTAATACATATTTCACAATTTTCTTTTTACTAAAACTCAATTTGTAGTATACTTCCTCATAACTATTGGATTTTACTATTTCTTTGCAATAGTAGAACACCCCAATTCAGAAGAAATCAATACATTTTCAGAAAATATAAATTCAATGTCAGAAAGGGAAATACGTTTTCTGAAAAAGTAAATTTAATTCCAGAAAAAATAAATTTAATATGCCTGAAATATTTGACATTAATTCCACAATAGGGGAGTTCACTTATATTAAATTTGCTGATAACATTCTTTAATTACTGTGCGTATGAGTATATCATTAAATATCAAAAATAATAATTTTGTTGTATCACTTTTTTATAAGTACGTAAAAGTGTAGCATACATTCAAATCACCCGCCGGTGACGTCACGGGATTTAACGGTGCTGTGACGGTGTTACTTCCGTTTTTGAAGATGGCGTTGTTGTCTTAAGAAATGACATGTACCAACTCGACCTTCTAAACTTAAAATAAGCTTTGAGTTGTCTGTAATGGAGGGTTATGCAGGGGTATATTTTCAGGCTGCCGTCTATTAATATTTTCCTTAAACTACGCTTGTAACTCAGTTTACTCCGTTGCTATTTCCAAAAAAATCGCTGTCATGGTGACAGCTGCACGAAGATGCCAAATATGTAGTGAGTGTATAGTATTTGCAACAGGTACTCCCGCTATAATTATAAAGAATACATGACAAATGTGAAATTCTTTAAGTTTCCACAGCCATCTGAAGACATTGAAATATGTAAAACACAAATATTAAAACACAAGTGACAGAAGACAGAACTTTAAAAATGGCGATGGTTTGCTTGTAATCTGATCTTCCATCTCAACTTCATCAGCGTCGCACTCTTTCTTGCATGTGACGTCAAAATCATAACCCTCCATTACCATTTGTGAAGCCTGTATGTTTTTATTATACCGAAAGAAAGAATAAAAATATAAAAACAAAATAATACATTAAGATACAAGTTTCATAAGACATGATTTTAGCGCACGCGTCATTATTAGAAACGAGCGGCTTGCCGCGAGTTTTCTAAGAGGACAAGTACACTGAAATGTCTTATGAAACGTGTATTTTATACTATTTTTTCTATTTTGGTCATTTTTCAAAAAATGTACGTTATTTCATGTCCAGGAATTTCAATTTCGGTTGTTTAAACTCATTTGGATGTCATAAAGAAGTACTTTATGACACCCAAATGGGTTTCATAAAGTACATATTAAAGAACCAAAATAGAAAAACAAATAAAAAGAACAAAATAACCTCTGATAATGTATGACAGCAGCGTGTATACAGAACAAGTTGCGACATGCGGATGTATACTTGTCTTCATCAATGCGTGCTCCATACGACGATGATATCACTGGCACCGGAAATAAGGTCGGTGACGTCACAATTGCGGGAACGGCCAGAGTCAAATATTCGCCGTTATTTTTCTCATGTACGAAACCGAATTTTCGGAAAAAAAATCGGTTATTTTCTAAATTTAAAAATTCTATAGCATATATAAAAATAAAAAATCGTGAACTCCCCTATTGAATTTACTTTTACTGAAATTGATGTTTAAGTTTTTCGAAAAATGATTTTACAAATTCTGAAATTGAAATTGAATTTACTTTTTCTGAAATTGATATTACATTTACTTAAATTGAATTTACTTTCTTCTGAAATTGAAGTTGAAAATAAAAAAAATCTGGTGTGGCCAACACAATACCTCCCGCCATTTACAGCCCGAGTCACAAAAAAGATTAAGTTTTTTGGATAAGCGAATTTTACTCTAATTTTTATAGTTAATTTCTTAAAATATAGTCTAATCTAATCCAAGTAACTACCTTTTTTAAACTCCTCAACAGGATTAAATCACAATTCCAGAGTGGGTTCACATTCACACACATCCATGCCTTAGTGGGATTCGAACCCAGAGCCCCGAGGGCACTCATGACATGAGGCGTTGCTCTAACCTTTGGGTCGCCGGAACTATAATCTAAAAATGAGGATTAGCTTAAATATTTTTATGAATCGTTAATTTTTATTACTCTAAACACATATCTACATATTTACTTATGCTGGAAACTGTATTGAATTCCTTTTCTATTGTTCTATTTATTTTTTCCTTTTTAAAACGTTACTAAAATTATTTTGAAATGATTAGTTCTTTGATAGTGACATTTATCTGTCAGTTACATACATTTGAATAACTGCAAACTGCGTTTTGTTTCTTTAAAGCGGAGGGTCTTGGATTTAAATTATAGATAATTTTATAAATTTATCCATAAAATATATAGAAAAAGTATGAATGCAGGTTAGTAATAATGTTGTTGAAAGAGAGACTGATTATTTTTTTGGATGATGTTATTGTTATTCTTTCGGGTTTGTGCTAACCCACTAAGTGGGAAATGCGTGATTTTATGTATGTATGTATGTATGTATGAATGCAAATCTATGGAAAATTTAATAATCTTTAATTTTTATAATAACTAATCTCGAAAAAATAACATTTAATAGTTATTTTTCGAAGAAAAACTATTTTGAGCTTCTAGTAAAGTGCCATTTTCGGTTATCCGATTTTCACCAAAATCTAATGGGCTCTTTCCATGACAGATAAAGTTCGAAATACAAGGTTTCAAAATTTTCTGAATGATATTATTTGAGTTAGAGTGGAGGATCCACACATACAAACAGACATCATCGTGAAAATGTTAAAATTGGATTCTAGGGACCTTAAAACGTGGTCATTTACTTAAATCTCGATATGCAATTTTTAGCACGATCCCTATACCTCCCTTATCAAGGGCAGCGGGAGGTAATATTGGAGATGTTTATATGTTATTTATTATATTTGTACGAGTATATTCATGATTTAACTTCTTTGCAGAATGTTCCAGCCAATAGCCCTCGGAAAACTCGTCCTCTACTACTCCAATCCAGTAGACGAAGAAACCAAAATGTACATAGTATTCTACTCAACCGTCCTTGTTGTGTGTTCATTACTCTCAACATTTATTCACCATCCGACTCTTTTGGCTACTCTGAACAAGTCGTTGAAGATGAAAGTGTCTTTGGCTTCGCTCATCTACAGAAAATCCCTCCGACTTAGTAAAAGTTCGGTGCAGAATGTGACAGTGGGACATATGGTGAACTTAGTGTCTTCGGATTTAAATAGTTTGGATTTGATATGTTTCTTCTGTCATCATCTGTGGATCGGACCTATAGTGGGGCTACTAGCGACTGTGATAATGTATTATGAAATAGGATTTTTTGCGCTGCTAGGTGTTGCGATGATTTTATTCACCATTGTGTTTCAAAGTAAGTAAATTTTAGTTTCTGTTACTTTATCATCATCATCATCATCATTATTATTATAAAGCTACTCCATTAGTAGACATACATAGGTCACTAGATAAATACAAACATTCAAATTTTGCTGATTTTTATTTTTATAAATAACTTCTAAATATGAAATAATATGGAATTTTGATTTGCTATTCTTCAGAGCACTTTTTTATGTTCTTTCGATTAGTGATGCTCAAATTTTGTTATCACAGTTGGATTTCGAGTTATGCTGTTAAAATTGTAATTTTTATATGGACGCCATAGTGGAAAGTTACTCCATTAAAAAGAGATTCTTTTTAGTTTTCCAACACTTATATTATGCAGGCTGTAACACCAAAACCGACCACCGCCCTTATTTTCTCTGTTATTATAATTACAAAAAATTCTATAGAACAAAGTTGTAGGAGACCAAGGGGTACATTCCATTACAGAAGAAAATATTTTTTTAAACCAGTGGTTCTTAAGTTACAACCCAAAGTTATATTCTTTTAAATGGGATGGCATATATGTATTTTTAAGGCCCATTCGATGGGTTATTTTTTCTGAATTCAACCATGTAATTATTTTTATTATATATATACAGGTTGAGTCTGGGAAGACCCCCCCCCCGTTTAACTTTTTTATTATAAGCAATAGAAAAAAATGGCTCATATAAAAGTTTTATTATTTTACATATACTATTTCATGGCAGATGTAGATATTTTTTATAAAGTCAGGTTTACAAGATACGACTATCAACTTTTATTTTTCAAATAGTAACCTATAATTATTTTAATAAAATAGAAACCGCCATTTTTTCTCTTTTCAACGATGTATTATTTTTTATTAATTTATTTGAAAAATTTCGAGAAAAATGAGATAATTTAGAAATATTAGAAATAATTTTTAAACAAATATTATAGGTGGCTATGTGAAAATAAACAAAACGTAACGGTGCTATACAACTTAGCAAACTAAAACAACAAATTTAGTAACAAAAACAACTTAAAACAAATGTTCAAAATTACGACCATGTTCTGTAATATAAAAATTCAAGCGTTGAACGTGATGTGCTCGAACATCTGCCAGCATGTTTCGCGAAATATTCTGAAAAGCATTTCGAATACGCTCTTTCATGTTTTCTACATCTGTAGGTATCTTCTGATAGACGAGATTCTTGACGTATCCCCAAAGAAAAAAATCCATAGGCGTAAGATCAGATCTTGCTGGCCATGAAATAGGTCCACCTCGTGCTATCCATTTCAAAATGTTTTTTTTTTTTGTGAAGTTAAATTATAGATATTAAGGATGCAAGTTTGATATAGCGTTCATAATGAAACGCGTGTGATGTTAAATCACGAGGCGGTGAGCCGAGTGTTTTAATCACGCAAGTTTCATTATTAGGCTATATCAAACGTGTATTCTTCAATATTTTATCTACGACAGTTTAAATTGATCTTAAAATACATTTTTCATTTAAATTTTGACATAATGAGAAACATTGATATGTTCATTCGTAGCCTACGTTATTAATACGTATACACTAACTTGAATGTCATTATCAGTTTCATAATGGCACTGAGTGTCATTAATTTAATTGTTTTATATTGTTACGTTTTGTTTATTTTCATATAGCCACCTATAATATTTGTTTAAAAATTATTTCTAATATTTCTAAATTATCTCATTTTTCTCGGAAAAGTGACATTTTGCGTTGACAAAAGAGAGCGCAAATGGCTACTTTGTATATAGACTGTAGAAAAATGCTTTTTCGTGTAGAAACAATCACTGAAGAGCAGGTTAGGGTGCATGCTTCCCCTTCATTGTTAAATATGTCAATTAGCAGGAAATCAATATCAATCTTCATATTTGTACACATATGTTGGAAATAATAATGTCATAAAATCTTGATAACACATCGCTAATATAATAATATATCAATAATGTCTTGGTAATATTTCGGTAATGTTGGTAATGTTTTAGTAATGTGTCGGTAATGTTGGTAATTTTCGGTAATGTTGGTAATGTTTCGGTAATGTTGGTAATGTTTTCGTAATGTTGGTAATTTTTTGGTAATGGTAATTTAGTGTACACAATTTTTGGTAGTGATTACCCCCTCGATTGCAATAATATGGCGGTCGATTAAAAAAAAGTTATGAGCTAATCATGGTCGTGACACCCAAGTTCCATAGAATAGTGGACCACTAATAATAACAAAAATATCATCTGAAAAGATGACATATGTCCATATGGATTATCAAACAAAACAAAATATTTTTTTTAGAAGAACTTTGAAGCAGAATACTTGCTAAATGGTACACTTTCGGATATAGATAAATTAGATAAATCTTGTTATTTTTAGACCAGGAGTCTAAAGTTAAGCCATGTATACGTATAATTTAATATGTGCATTGCATAATAAATGAACTATGCCATTTTTACTTTGCATTTATAAAAATATATACACTTATTTAAAATAAAAATAGTGCACCCACAGCCAAAATTAAAAGTTTACGCCTCTGATAACAATGACAAATACTAATACAAATTTAATATTACGAATATAATTAATTAGTTAAACACTAAAACTATTTATTTAAACAATTAACACGACTATTTATTTACACGATACTACTGATTATTTATTTCCACTATTTATGTCACTTCACATTCAACTGTCCGATCTACCGACCTTCACAGCGTCTATATACTAAACTGTCTCAACAGCGTCTGTATATTTAACTGTCGTAAAGTTTTGTTGTAAATTGTGTGTGAAAATGTCAGCTTATTTTAAATTCTTAACTAGTGACATCAAACGTTAAACACATAACACATGTGGCAAACTTAAAAGACAGACCTCGTTTGTGCTTTTGTTCACCTTGCCTGTTTTTGTGTTCCTTGGAATCTTATCTTTTCTCGCTGATAAAATTTGTCTTTTTCAAGACTAAAATTACTTATCAACTGTTATATTTCATTCTTGTTATAACATGTTGTATTATTAAAATTTCTAAATGATATTTCTGTATTTTTGTTCTCTTTTATTTATTATTTTACAAAAGATTGCCTATTTTTATAATGGGAATTATGCTCTGTTCCATTTAAGCCATTCAGTAGGTGGCACTGGCAACAGCGCAAATCTGAAGTAGCCGAAATTACATTGGGTAAACCTGGTTCTTGCCTCTAATTTCAGCTAATCAGAGAGGTCAAAACTATTCCCTATGTTCCGCAATTCTGAATGGCTTAAATGGAACAAGGAATAACATGTTTAATGCTTTAAAATTACTAATAATAAATAGTTTCATAACTGTTATTCTTTTACGTTTGAATTTCGCGCTGAATGGTATTCCTAAAACATGGTCGCTAGTTTATATTTACGACTGAAACACCAAGAAGCCGACGCTAAGTGTCCCTACGGTTTGTTTCTTATACTGTGCCTAGGCCTCTAGGCCCTAGGCCATTGTTCGAAGGATTAACAGTATTCTGTACTGTTACTTTGACAAGTGGGGCGTCAGCACATATGTTTTGAAGGACACTTAAAACAGCTGTTTGCCCGCGCCCTATACCACAACTCTTCAACATCACTGCGAAGTATCCACTTCCACTCGCCGTTACTGTTCTCGTATACGTAGCTTCCCAATACTCCTCAAAACTACCGAGTATTTACTTCCACAGCTATACCAGTAACTTCCCGAGTATTCCACTCGACACTAAACTGCATACACTCTCCACCATATACCTATTAACTAATATATTGCGGATCCTTTGCTTTTCTTGAAGCTAACACTGTGAAATGGAAATATCATTGCTGTAGTAAGGTAAAGATGATTAAAAGAAATAATTTATAAAATATTTATTGATTTCTAAATAGCCCGATTCGATGATACTTATTTGTAATATATTCATCTTTTTCCGACAATAATTTCGTTTCGTGATAAAATCTAATTTTTAGAAATGTGTCAATAATTTTCATAATTTGTGTTTTGTGGTTGTCTAAAACAGTTTGTTCCTTGACGTGGTTAACAAATTCGGTTGTATGAAACACTAAAGGAGAGCATTGCTGAAACACATTATTAATCATGCGTTGTTTTAACTTTTTATGTTTGAAGATTTCCTGTTGGCTTTGCCTATATACGCCTTCGGCCTTTCTACAAATAAATGCCACATTCTTTGAGGGATATAGGAGGCTTCCCCGATTTTTTATGTTAATTATTAATATGATTTCTCTTCTATCAGAGCACAAGTACTCCGAAATACATGTACAATAGTACAAACAGAAATGAAATCAAACGTCAATCGTCAAACCATCTGCTCGCTGCATCAGCCGGCTACAACTGTCAGCGTTAGCCAATAGTAGTCAAGATTTACGTGCGTGCGCATAATTCAAGGTTGGGTGTTTGTGTGAGATAGACATGCAGAAATGATATTTCCATTTCACAGTGTTTCCTTCACGTTCACCTACTCTTATGGGAAAGATACGAGCATTAGCAATAGTCTAATAGGTATATGCTCTCCACGATACTGCTGTGCTATGTAACTGTACTTCTGAAGGCGGCCCCAGACTACTCGCCTTGTGTACTTGTACAAGTATTTACATGTATCCAAGGCCATGTACGAATGCCGAGTCCGATCTCCCAAATCACTCGTGTATACTTGTAATTCTCCTTCCTCGGTAATACTTGGGAATACTTTGCATGCAGTCATTTAATTTCCCGCCAACTTTAAATTTGTCAGTATCATGATGGACAGCCCCACAGACGACGTACTTGTCGCAAGTGCGGCCTATGTTATTTTAAGTGGGGGGTATGTTTTGTTAAAGAAAAAACTGAGACGCAAAAGAAGATGGTGGATGTTATCAATAAATAAAACACGAAATATAGCGATTGTATACGAACTCTAACGAAGAAATACCGAGTGATCTAGGAGGTTCCCCGAGTGATGTAGGAGCTTTGGCAAGTATGGTAAAGCCGGCGATACACGATGCTACGAACACCTTCCAATGTTGGAAGCTTGACAGTTCGACGCATCGTATGGCCGATGCGCGAATCACGAGCTACCAATGTCAAGCGTCCAACGTTCGTATTTGGACATGTTCGGGCTGTTGTCGGTATTTTTGGCGCAAGTCAAATGGATTTTTACACTCGACGCCACATTTGGAAAGACATTTGTTCATTTGGTGATGCACGGCTACACTATTCGTTCAAATTATTTTTAATAAATTTGAAGTTTTATTCTGAACCATTGTACCTAAAATATTTAGTACAGGGTGGGGCAGAAAAACCTATCCGATTTCAAAACGTTATAAAATTAAAACCACTCAACTTGTCAAAAAAATTTTTTATTAACATATCGCAAATTTTATGCCATTTTTAAATTTAAGTTTTGAAAAGCACATCACTCAAATGTCGTCCTTGGGAGCGGATACACTGATTTAGGCGCCCGCGGTAGCTTTCCATGACTTTCACCGTCATTTCCACAGGAATTTCTTCAATTGCCCGAGCAATTTCCCTTCGTAAAGCAAGAAGGGTCCTTGGTCGATGCTGGTAAACCTTCGATTTGAGGTAACCCCAAAGGAAGAAGTCACATGGAGTGAGATCCGGTGAGCGCGGCGGCCAGCCAAGATCACCTCTCAGGGAAATGAGGCGACCGGGAAACAGTTCCCTGAGAATGTCCATTGATCGTCGCGATGTGTGGGCGGTTGCACCATCCTGTTGAAACCACACATTTTCCACGCCATTTTCTTACATTTTGGGTCTAAGAAAATTTTCCAGCATGAAACAATAGCGCTCGCTGTTGACCGTTACGGTTTGCCCATTTTCTTCAAAAAAGTAAGGCCCCCAGACGCCTAGGCGGGAAAGAGCACACCACACAGTCACTTTTGGGCTATGCAGGGGTTCCTGATGGATTTCTCGAGGATTTTCGTCACTCCAATATCGAAAATTCTGCCTGTTAACGGCACCACAAAGGTGAAAATGGGCTTCGTCCGTGAAGAGCACAACATCGTCGTTTGGGAGTTCTCGGAGATCGCGACACAGGTTCGTACGGGTTTCAAAATCCCTTTCACTTAATTCCTGTGCAACAACCATTTTGTAGGGATGCATTTTGAGGTCCCGGTGCAAAATGCGCCGAATACTGCGGTTGGAAATCGCCAAAGCGAGCGAATGTTTTCGCGCCGAACGACGCGGGGAACGTTCAATCGCGGCTCTCACATTGGCCACGTTTTCAGGTCCTGTTGCTGTCCTGGGACGTCCAGGCGACTTCTTTTTCAATGCTGAACTCGTCTGTCTAAAATTTGACACCCACACTTTAATCGTAGCGTGATGTGGAACAGGATCATGACGCCCGAGTCCGAAATGAATTCGAAAAGCACGTTGTGTAGCAATTATCGAACCGCCGCATTCGATAAACCGCTCAATAACAAAAGCACGATGTTCACCAGACCAAGGCATGTTGACTACTGACAAATGGCATAAAACCGGCTTTCTAACGGTTTTTACCCCACTACTCTACCTGCTCCCTCTTCTGAGAAAAAGGGATTTGAAATCGGATAGGTTTTTCTGCCCCACCTGTATATACTAATATTATGATATGAAAATAGACAAGTTTTAATATATTATTATTTACTTACCGTTTTCTGCTTTTATTTAAAGATAACATCCACCATCCCCTTGTACGTCGTTTACGTTTATTTCTTTCAAGTAATAATTTGCAATACGTCAACAATATCACTGTTGTGGCGGCAGCAATTACATCTGCATCGTCCATTTTCAAATGGTTTTTCAATTAATAAAACAATTTAGAAATTTAAAGTGCTTCATTCGCAAATGTGTACGCGAACGTTTGAACCATATATCGGATCAAACATTCGCCCTACCGTGTAGCAAGACATTTGCTACAACATTTGTCAAGTCCTTGAGTCAAACATTCGAATCCAACATTCGAGTCAAACGTTCGACGCATCGTGTAGCGCCGGCTTAAGGCAAACATTGGCGAGTGTAATTATCCTTTGACTCGTGCCAAGTTTACCGACAACGGATGGGAAACTCCGAGTACGAGTACGAGTGGACACGAGCATAGCCAAGTACGAGGAATTTCATTCCCACACCACTCGTCATCGTTGATACTTGTCAATACTTGCGAGTAGTCTGGGGCCGGCTTGACGGATTAACACTCTATGTGAATGGCTTTGTTTGCACACACGTACGCCGCTTATATAGTGGCTCCTAACCCCTTCTGGAATATTATCGTGACGTTTCGAACTATATAACAATGTGCGGATAATTACGCTAATCTCCCCTTGTTTACGTACTAGAATGTTTTTATTAATAGGCGTCAGCTCGCACGCGCCGGTCGGGGGCTCGCGGATCAAATTGTAGCTTTGCTCGCGTTACAATACAGTTTGAAGGTACTCGTATTCATAGTGAACCTAGCACAGGCATTTCCAGGTAACCATTTACAATGAAAATTTTAACCCGACATACCTCGGGTACCCATGATCTGATTTGTTACTATGGTAGAGAACTCCATTGCTCCATTCTATACTCCAGTAGATAGTGTTGCCACAAGACGAGACGAGACGAGACTTGAGGTCGGTCTTGTCTTGGTCTTGACTAAGTCTCGACTACCTTGGTCTTGTCGAGACGAGACTTGCAGTCAGTCTCGTCTTGTCTCGAGTCTCGACAAGACTCTCGACTCTGCGTCAATCAACAAATTGTTTATAATTTTATATAATAGTGCATGAAAATCTAAGAAAATCAGTCAGTACAATCATGTTTAAAAAATTCTAATAAATATTTGAGGTATTAATTTTTAAAGTCTTCTAGGATCATTGTCTACTTGATCTCTTCAAACAATTAATATGAAAATTTGTGTACGCATAGTGTGTTGTAGTATTTATTTACCTTTACGTATTTTAAGTAGGTGAAATACCTAGATAATGTTTTTCAATTTTACAGTTAATATTTGTATTCCATAATTTAATATATCGTTTTACAAACTTACTTGCTTATTACGGGTTTCAGCATTCCCAAATCCGAAATTATTTCTTATTTTTTATTTAATTCTGCAAGTGTACACTTTTAGTGTCACTGGTCATCCTATTATTTTTAATACAAATTTCATGTCGGCTGTGGCGCACTAAAAGAACACTGCAAGAATTGAACACATAAGAAGAAATAATTTTCCAAATTTTGGAAAAATTCTTTTCGATTGAGAATCAGCACACATGTGTATATCATCAGAAATTTTTTTAAGAGGTAATCTTAATACTAGGGTTTTCGGATAATTAAAAAGAAAGTCACATTTATTTTTATTGGAATCAGGGCCGTAGCCAGATTTGTCAGGGCACTTTCCCCGACTGGTCGACCAGCGTCTTTAATAATAACGGTGTGGGTGCTCTAACCCACTATAATATATTGTATATATTATTATCGTTGTTATTAGTGTAAATAGTTAGTTGTAAATAAAATGCGTGTCGCTGTCCTTATTTTCCCTTCCCAATATTTCTTTTCATTGTCAAAGTCACGTATATTTTTTATATAACATCCCTTGCAGTGACCTTGGTAATCTCAGGCTCCAAAAAATCCGCTTTCTCTTAAGTTTTCTAAGAATTGTACATCTCTACAATGTGTTTTCTCCAGGTCTCTACAAGTCAGTTCATCTCTCCGATTTAACTGTTTAATTATTTATTCTATTATATACTAAAATCTATGCAATTAATGCTCATTTATTTCTTTACGTATAGATCATAAATAGGAGTATTATGCTTATTTTGCAATATTTGCTATTTAAGCCAAGTTTCAAACCCAGTTTGTGAATTTCTAATAAAGTATCTAAATTTTTATATTCACATAAATTAATTATTAGTAGTATTTTATAAATGCTTAACAATATATTTATCTTGTTTAGGTTGGCTAATCAGAATCTACGCAAGATTGAAGAAAAAAGGCGCAACTAAAACCGACGAACGCTTAGAACAGATGAACGAAGTAATCAAAGGCATTCAAGTCATCAAAATGTATGTTTGGGAAAAGCCATTTGCAAAAATCATAGAACTAATACGTAGGTAATGCGAAATCCTCCTTATGTTTAACATATACTAGGTACACATATGTTTTATAGGCAGAGATGAAATAAAACTCATCAGATACTCACTTTACATCAAGAGTCTTCATATAGCGTTCACCGTTTTTCGAACAAGAAGTGCTATATTTATCAGTATTCTCGCTTTTGTGTTAAGCGGTAACATCCTTACTGCTAAAAATGTGTTCGTTATTACAGCTTGTTTCAATGTAATGAGAACAACTTTAACAGATTATTTTACCTTTGCTTTGGAGCAAGCAAAAGTAGCTAAAGTCAGTATAAGAAGAATAGAAAAATTTCTATTGCAAGATGAGGTTATAAATGTATCAAAATACTCAGATCAAGAATTAATTATTATGGAAAGTAATTCAAAAGAAACGAAAATTGTGTTTAATGATGTGTATGCGTCGTGGAATTCTGAACATTCCAAGTTTTCTTTACAAAACATAAACTTTGAAATATGTGATCCCGGTTTTTATGCTTTAATCGGACCAGTTGGAAGTGGAAAATCTACAATTTTTAATATAATTCTACAAGAAATGAATCCATCTGAAGGAAATGTTAGAACTAAAGGATCAATTTCTTATTCTTCGCAAGAACCTTGGTTGTTTTCCTCAACAGTCCGTCAAAATATCTTATTTGGAAATAGTTTCAAAGAAGAAAGATACAAAGAAATAATAAAATTATGTTGCTTAGAAGAAGATTTTAATACTTTTCCTTATGGGGATCAAACATTTATCGGCGATAGAGGAACTACTTTAAGCGGTGGTCAAAAAAATCGAATACACCTCGCCAGAACTATCTACAAAGACGCAGATATTTATCTTCTAGATGATCCATTTTCAGGTTTAGATTTAAATGTTGCCAACAAAATATTCTACAACTGCATCTCTTCATATTTGAAGAATAAAATCTGTCTTCTTATAACCCACCAACATCAATATCTTCAAGAAGCGAAAGAAATAATCGTTCTGGAAAAAGGAGAAGTGAAGAAAAAAGGAAAATATGAAGATGTCAAATCAGAGCTGAGTAATTTTGTAAATCTGTCGTCGAAATTAAAAGAAATGAAGATAAATGCGAAAGAGATGAATGGTGAAGTGAAGACTGTGAAGAAAGGTGAAAGGCAAGTGAGACAAGAGCAAAGAAGAAAAGGAAGAGTGAAATGGCATGTGTATAAAGCTTATTTCAAAGCGTGTGGAAGAGTTTGTTACGCGGTTTTTGTGTTCTCGTTATTCTTCCTAGCGCAGTTTTTTGCTAGTTCTGGAGACTTCTTTCTCAAATATTGGTGAGTAACTAAACATTTTAATTTATATACGAGCTTGTATACGAGTAATTCACTCGCTATTTTATTTCATTTTATCTTATAAAATCTCGTAGACAATTAGTTGGCTGACAGGCTCTTTCAATTTTCAATCACACAGCGACAAGTAACAAACCCCATATGTGGCAGGGTACCTTTATAACCAGGGTATGGCCATAAGCCAACGAGCTATAAGTAAATATAGAGTGCCGCGTCGCACCATACCCATATTGGCGAAAAAATTCAATGTGGGTGACGTCTGGTGGCAGATTTGTGAACTAGAGGAATAAGGAAACGTTGATAGCATACATTGAAACGTATGTAATTTTAAACAGGTTTAATTTATATTTGTTGTAAAAGAAAGTGACATATATAGTGTATATTGCATTTTCAGATTTAAATAATGATCAGTAAATGTCATACACACTGCTCAGTGCCACAATGCAGTTATTACAAGTCAAAAAGTGTAAGTTTACATTATATTCCATGTGACAAAATATGATCTTGAAATTTTCTTCCCATATAGTTTTCACGTGTCCAATCGGTTCAATTTTTTCTTTTTAAAACAGGATGGTAAAATTCTTCTAGTTGTATAGCCAAACTATACACTGTTTATCATTCTTTTTAACAAGTTTTCCCCTTACTCGTTCCAAATCGGTACAACTTAATTTTTCTATTTGTTCTGCTCTGTAATACACAAACCCATAAACAATAGCTATTTGTGTATTAAGAGCGCAAAATAGGACATTGTCGATTGAGAGGTTGTTGCCGCGCGACGCAGGAGCGAGGCATTCTCTCGAAATCGACAATGTCCATTTGCGCTCGAAACACACACAAGATTTTTTCTACAGTCGCGACAATGGGGTCCTCCACCATAACAAAAATTTATTTTTTATTTATTTTTACTTGTCGGTATTTTCCATTCTTCTTGAGCTATTGCTTCAATCTAATCTAAGCATTTTATACTTTCGTTTTTGTAAATGAATGCCCTATTTTATTTTCACAGCAGTGCGGCATTTTGTTTGGTTATGTAAGTGGGTAATGTGTAACTACAGTGTCATTAATTCCTGACTAAACGTTTCCATTAAGAATGTAGCCAAGTAACATTTCTCAACATTGTATAGTTAGAAATTTGAGGAGCGAGCGTTTTTTCTACTTTGTCGCTCTAGAGCGGCAAAGTGACATTTTGCGTTGACAAAAGAGAGCGCAAATGGCTACTTTGTATATAGACTGTAGAAAAAAAATTAATAGCATAATAATAATGATAACTTTTGTTGTAAAACAATAAATATAGTTTTTATTTTTACTAACCTGTTTATATGCAACATAACTACAACAATATGTTTGCATTAGCCTCCCAATCCTGCTGTACAACTAAATTTTGCTTTCCAGTAATTTATATTCTCATTTAATAAAATTTCAATTATATGAGGATCTCCACACAAATGACTGTTTTTTAAACAAGATCCCAGTATTGAACCTGATCCATCAACTATTATTCCACAAAGCAATACATGTCCTGCCTTAAAAATTACTTCGCCTTCCTTTATAGAACGTGCAGAAGCAATGTATTCAAAAATATCACATAACTTTATATTAATTTTCTCCATATTAAATACTTTGCACTATGAAATGCATATTGCCAGCAATAAGGAATGAGAGAACTCTCCTTATTCCTCGGCCATCTTGCTACCGTCCGGCCTGCCACCTATAATTCAGTTTTTTCGCCAATACCTATTAACTAATATATTGCTGATCCTCTGCTTTTCTTGAGTCCAACACTGTGAAATGGAAATATTATTGCTGCATAAGTCTATCTCACACAAACATCCAACTTGGAATTATGCGCATGCCCGTTAACCTTGAGTACTATTGGCCAACGCAGACATCATGATCACTTTTATCATTTAGATTGCGAATCACAGCCCGAAGGAACACGGCTGATAAGTGTTCTGTATTGACGACTAGCGCGAGAAATTTTAAATTTGAAAAATTAAGTAATGTACCTATTATTTATTTTGAGTGTAATTTTTTGTATATAAATATTTAGTAATAATAAATAACAATGATGTATTCTAATGTCAAATTAGAATTAAATAATTTACTTTGTTCTGTTGTAAAAATAATAGGAATACAATGTGGTCAGGATTAATTTACTTAGGTGACAATAAGGTATAGGGGAATAAAAGAAATAATTTATAAAAAAATGATTGTTTTTTAAATAACACAATTCGATGCTATTTATTTCTGATATAGTCATCTTTTTCCGACAATAATTTAGCATGCGCATAAATCCAGCTTGGGTGTTTGTGCGAGATAGACTTATGCAGAAATGATATTTCCATTTCACAGTATTGGCTTCACCTACGCTTAATTGAAAGATAGGAGTATTAGCAATATATTAGTTAAAAAGTATATGCTTATAGCTCGTTGCCATGCGCCAAGATCGCCGCCATCAGCGGACCAATGTAAAACATACTGAGAATTTATTTCCCTATTTATTTATAAGAAATGTAATATATTATAACGAATGTTAAATTATCACACTATGAATCTTTCGCGTTGTTTTGGGAGAGCTTTTAAAGCTGACAATATTATATCTTTCAGGGTGAATCTCGAACAAACACACCATCACAACTCCACTCATTTCAACGCCTCTTCTGTTTCACCTTCTTGGTTGTACATGCGCGAATTCTGCATCTATTCATACAGTGGCATTACACTCTGTACCATCATCGTGACGTTACTAAGTTGCTTCTTCTTCTACAACACGAGTACGCGAGCATCAAAGAGACTTCATGATGACATGTTGCAGAGAATTATGCAAGCAACTATGAGATTCTTCCATGTAAATACAAGCGGAGTGATATTGAATAGATTCGCAAAAGATATGGAGGTGGCGGATGTTGTGATGCCGTACGCGTTGATTAACTGTATGCAGGTAAGAAAAAATAATAGAGTATACTACTATAGTAATTAATACGGGGGGGGGGGGGGGCTATGTTCTGATGCCGGTGCATTTCCTACTTTACCGACGAATGATACTTTTCACTATTACATCGTAACTCTGCGTGCTATTATCTAGCAGGCGCTCAAACTAAAACCCGACTCTACACAGGATATTAAAAAAGGGTAAAAACTTGAGGGTGTATACATTTCGATATGCTGATTCTCAATCAAAAAGAATTTTTTCATAATTTGGAAAATTATTTCTTATTTTCATTTAATTATTTTTCATTACGCCACTGCCAACATGAAATTTTTATTAAACATAATAAATTGAATAGGAAATAATTACGAATTAATTTATTTCGTATTCAACGTCTGTTACATGATAAGATAATTCATTTTTTTTAATGGGGTCATACCAAAAAGAAAAAAATGTTGAATTTTTTTTTCATAAATAAAAAATTTACTTAATATTATGCATATATCGAGGCCACACGAGAAGACAGACCTGAATGCTCAATTCGTGACGTCACAGCTAGCCTCTTGCTGTCACGCCACGCCTCGAACGATAGCAGTATAAGCATAGGAAATACACTGAATTTTAAACAAATAGGATTGTAAAATGTGATTTATAAAGATATACAACTCGTAAATAACGATTCAAATATTATATTATAACTTCTATATACATAACTAAACAAATTAAATAAAAAACAAAATATAAATGGCCTGCCTAAATATACAAATAAACTCATGTTTTGAATAAACTCATGTTTTATTTTTAAATAATAAAGAAATAATAAAAATAATAATAACATTATTAAATCTTTAGATCGGGAGCTAACAAATGAAAATAATATATTATTACAAATTTGTTCTTTACAGTTTTTTCTATAATTATTTAGTAAAATGTTGCTGAATATCCCTAAAAAAATTTTCATAAGTAAATTTGATGATATACATTCACCATATATTAGGAAAACTTATTTAGCTTCTAATTTCTCTGATATATCAATTTAGCCATGTTACCGTAATTGGTCCTGCACATTGGTACAAAGCATGTTAAAACCATTTTTGCAATATCCTTCAACAAAAAACAATCGAAATTTGATGTTCCGTGCTGCGCTGTGTCGTGCGTCCAATCGCGCTAACTGCTGTAACTCTACTGTTTTTATAGGACTAGACTAGCGCACTGGCCTCATAGTTTGACGTGACGCATTGAGCAGGGATAAGCATTCAGGCCCGTATGCTCGTGTGGCCTCGCATATACATCAAAAATATATAATATTTTTTTTATAATGATTCTGAGTCTGATTTTGTGACGTCATACACACACGCTCGCACACACAGACATCATCGTGAAAATGTTAAAATATGATTCTAGGGACCTTTAAACTTTGATTTTGTTGTCACGTGATACTGACGTACTAGGGGTGCGTTCCAAAACCTTACTCTGGAGTATCGAGTATGGTAAAATCCGTTCCAAAACTATTGCGCTTACTCTTAGAGTTTACGCGATAAACGTTCCAAAATTCGGAGTACGCACTCTAGAGCATACTCTTTGTACTCTGCTACGCTAGTAGGGTATGAAATACTCCAATGAGAATTTGTGTGTCTTACGCAAATTTTTACAAAGAAACATACAGAAATCGAATTTGAAAGAAAAATAAATCTTGAAAATTATCAATACATTGGAGTAATTGATGATTATTTAACTTATAAAAAAGTCATTTGAAAAACATAATAGTAAAACCCGTATTAATTGTAAAAAATTTCTTGATAAAACAGGAAGTGCACACAATAAATAATTTTTGGTACTCAAAATGTCGTATCAAAAAGATATTTTCTTATTTTAAGGTTATGTTATTTTATTTACTCATAGCCGTTCCTAAATACTCCGGCAAATATAGTCACGTGACCGTACTCCAAGTAGGGAATCCACTTACTCTGTATCTTTGTTTTGGAACGCACCCTAGTTGTATAGTACCAGATCAGTGTTTCATGCGGCCTCTTATCACATTCGAACAGGGAGTAGGGATTTCAACTGGGCTCCCATTGGAAGATCATCTAGTATATCAGCAATTTAAATGCTTTATATCTTTTGTAATAATCAATTTATGATGTTTTTTTTTTGTTTTTTCTCTCTTGTTTACCAATCAACACTAATATTTTTAATAAACTTTTAATATTGGGAGTCCTCAGTCCTACTGTTTTTAAACAGAATTTTGACTTGCAAAGACAAACAGAGTTGAAATATTGTTACTGAAATTATAATTTAAAAGTGTCTATAATAAGGTTATTTGCTTATTATTGCTCTGCATTCGATGTATTTGCGTACCATGTTTTGAGCGCTAAGTATTATGATAACATCTTTGATTATTTTACTATTAGGGTCATTTCAAAAGTTCGTGTTCTAACAATGAAAACATACAGCTTTTGTATTGGATTTACTTTTATTTTTTAATATGGCCTCCGTGAACATCATTGCACTTGTCTCAGCGATGTTCTAGAGCTTTTATGCTATCCAGGAAATCCGTACTTTCGAGCTGCTTAAATTGTTTACTGTAGCCCAATCTGGAGAATACGCAGGATGGGGAAACAGCTTACTGACCGGTTAACTATATGTAACCCAGTTATCTGATTAATAAACCTTATGTTTACTTCCACTCAGCTAATTTTGGCATGAACATCAACGTGACGTGCATGTATAGTTTGATTCACGAAAGATGACTATTCAAGGTCACTTGTTCGAAGAAAGAATATACAGAACTTTACACAACAATAGCTTAGCAATATTTCATGTTAGAAAGAAAAAGATTATTTGACGTATGTCTATGTAATTTATGTTGTGTGACAGATATACGTAAATTGTGACATGATTCTCTTAACACACAACAAATAATAATGAATATCGTAATGTTTCAGATATATTATTATCAACTACACTACCCTCTGTGCTAATGTTTATCCAGTAACGTTGGCGAGGACTTTGGCATTTAAATCAAATTATTATTCCACAGTTTGTCAAGTCTATGTTTTTGTATCTTCCAAAAACATAGGTGAAGAACGTAAATCTTTGAGAAAGGCATTACTAAAAACATAATTTTCAAATAAATTACATTTTTTTACTTCCTTGTACAAAGTAAAGGAAATATTGTAATCGCGAAAAATTTCGGTTTTCAAATTTCAACGGAAATATCCATTTTGACCATCCCTGAATCCATTTTGACTAATTTCGTCGTGACGTCTGTAGGTACGTACGTATCTCGCATAACTCAAAAACGGTAAGCCGTAGAAAGTTGAAATTTTGTATTTAGGACTGCTATAACATCTAGTTGTGCACCTCCATTTTTGGTCATTACATAATTTCCAGAAATGGTACTTTATTTGAAGCCTATAATAGATTTTAATGAAAAACTATTTTAAAATATAATCCAAAACTTTTCAAATTTGGTATATAAGCCTTTAATGTCAATTGGAATAACATAGTAGATTTTGGTTAAAACAGGCTAACCGGAAGTGATATATTACCTGAAGTTGTTAACAGTTTTTCTTGAATAAAATGGTTTTATTTTGATTTTAGAAATAAATGCTTCAAATAAGAGTTTTAGAGAATTAAATTCTGCGTCTAGCACATCAAGTATTATTAAATTAGCCCTTTGTATAAGTGAGATATGTATATTTAAAACTTATATACTTTTTGGTTTTTGTAATGAAGCTTGATAGGATTAGGACAAAAAATAACAAAAAAATAAAAAAATAGATGTTAATGTCAAATTACGTCAAATACGTGCAATTTTATAATTGGGTCTATACTTCATATTGGTCTTGCGTACAAGGAAGTCGTGTGGTGTCCACATCAGAATTTTTTTCAGTTAAAATGTATCCATAAATATTTCATGCTGCACGCCTATGCATACGACATGCAGTGAAGCTATGTGATACGTGACTCGAGCGACCTTCAAGTGCTTGGAATCAGCTGATTTGTGTGCGCATGTCACTTTGACAAGAACAACATCATTTTGACAAGACCATTGTTTTGACTTATTTTAATTGTGAAGTGTGAAGATTTAATTTTATGTGTTTTACTGCATGAAAATTGTAAAATGATAACTTTTTAACAGTTAAAAATTAATATAAGTCAAAACATTGATCTTGTCAAAGCGCCATTGTTTTTGTCAAAGTGACATGCGCACACAAATCAGCTGATTCCAAGCACTTCAAGGTCGCTTGAGTCACGTGCCTGCTCGCGCCCTGTTAGTCGGCTTATAAATAACCTTGAATAGTCATTTTTCGTGAAAGAAACTATACTATATAATGGAAAATAGCTCATATTTCCGAAGTGATTAATTTGCGACCCGTGTTTAATTCAGCATTTTCTTTCATTTTGGTCTTTGAACTATATGCTGCTAAGGCCCAGTTGCATAAAGCATTGTTAACTTTAATCACGTTGTTAACTTTAATAAGGCTTCTTTTCCAATGTAATTTTCATACGTATCCATGGTTTCAATGTGTAGTTAAACACATGATCAGCTAACAACGCTTTATGCAACTGGCCCTTTGCACGGTTTTTTTACACCCTCAATCCATTTTTCTTTTAATAAAGAAATTTAAATGATTTACACCATTTGATTAGTTTTTATATCTAAACTTTATCAGATTTAACTATGGACTGGTGCGAAGATAGGAGCAGTTTGATTTTGTTTTCTGATTGGATAAAACTGCGATTTTATCCAATCAAACAACAAGATCAGACTGCTCCTATTTTCACACCACGCTATAGTTAAAACGAATAGAATATAATAATTTTGTTTCAGATAATTTTATCAATATTTGGAGTAATGGCACTAGTATCATTAGTCAATCCATGGTTATTAGTGCCAACTATTTTGGCATTTTTCGTTCTCAATTTTCTGAGAAAAGTTTACGTAGCAGTTAGCAGTAATATTAAACGTTTAGAAAATACAAGTAAGTTACTTTTTTTTTGATAAATTTCAACATGTGAACCCATATTATGGTAATGGTCATTTTATGTATTTATTTTATGGTATTGTTTAGCGCGAAGTCCGTTACTGAACCATATAAGCACATCGGCACAAGGTCTGAGTACGATCCGAGCCTGTAAGTCACAAATTCGCCTACAGATGGAGTTTGACGCTACACAGAATGTGCACACAACATCAAGGTTTCTAACTATAGCAGCTAGTAGAATGTTTGCTATTTGGTTAGAGTTAATCTGTGCAGCATATTTAGCAATAGTCATATTCAGCTTCCTTGTCTTTGGAAATGGTGAGTTAGATAAGATAATAAAATTAATTTATTAATTTTAATGTGAATGACAGCGTACTAGCCTAAAGAATTAAAACACCAATACAAACTATGGTTTCTATCGATTACTAGATCGTAATTTTACAATGGGGTAGAATAGTGTGACTTCAAAGCATAGCGCCAAATATGAAGCACTCTCCCAAGCAAAAACGATACTTTCAAAGTAGACTCTATTGACAGAACACGTAAGGGTCATAATTTAAAGGCTTGTAATTTGATGCTGATATTATTGTTATTATGAAAAAGTTAACTTTGAGGTATTAATAACATCAAATTGTAAACATTTTTGTATCATTTCGTAATACAATATATACACATTAATAAATAATAAAGGTTTAATTTCAAATTGAAATCAACTCTGCACGTTCTGAAATACAGAGCATCATTTTTGCGCAGCTTCAAACATAGCCGAGAGTTTACCGACATACCGACTGAGATTTTGCTTGTTGGCGTTTTTGAGCATTTTCATATCAGTTCTTTTCAAGTTACGTAAATAACTCTGTCTATCCACATTAATATATTAATAATATCTCGAGTTCTTAGGGTACTGTAATATAAAAATGGTTCGCTGTCTTTCAAATGGGCCTTCCGGCCGCTTCACGCGATGTTTCACGCACATGTTCGAGATTGGGCGAACATGCAGTTCCATGCAAAGTATTTTAAAACTTAAATAGAATAATTATTATTACTAATTAGGGTAATATGTTTTATTTAATTGAAAGGGTAATATTCAAACTTAACTGAATGATAGCTTAAATAGCTAACTTTTCTTAATTAAATAAGATATTGGCGACGAAATGAACTGCTTAAAATTATAGTTCTTATTTGCTGTGGCAATAAGGTTCACTTTGAAACATGTGTTTACCGGTAGGACAGTAGTTTAGATGAAGCGCGCCGCATATGACATAATTACTGATCTACCCTATTGTAAGCTTTAAGTGAACATGTTATATTTTTAAAAACCTCATATTTTTGTTATTTTAAGTTATGGAAATGTTAGGCAATTGCAATCTTTAAATTTGTCGGCTATCTTAAAAATGTATCTAGCAACAACATTTTGTAAACAAATCATAAGAAAATTAATTTCGTAATGAAAATATAAGGAAATTTTTATCTTTAAAATTGTGGGTTACCCTGAATTTTCTATTTACCGTCAAATTTTTTTTACTCGAGGTCTAAAAAGATCTCGGAGTAAACAACATTAGTCTGTGAGGAAACCGCGTAATATGTGCGCTTTCACTAAATTGGCGATATCTATTAAACTATATATACAAATACAAGTATCGTTGTAAGTGAAAATATGGTAATAACCAGAGAGCATTTACGTTAGTTTTTAACGAAAAATGAATTAAAAGTAAGAATATCCGCCATACTCTTCTGATATGGCAATTTTGAGTATTTTTCGATTTAAAAAAAGTAGGTCTGTTGCAAGAATTTTTATAATAATAAATAATATAAATATTCTTTAAATAGCCTCAAATTTCAAAATATTACGAAATATCCATTACATATTTTACAATTAATTATTAAAAATTGTATAATATTTTGAAAATATCACGTGATCTGAAACCGAAAGTTCATACATATTAATGTTTTCCTATTGTCTATGAATATTAACAACAAATAATTACTGTTATTATTTTATATTACTATGGAAAATACTGCATAAACTTTCATCTTTCTTTCTTATACAGGCTGTCCGTCTATAAATAAACCAGCAAATATCTCGTTTATTATTACTTTAGCAATTTTAACTATATAAGAAAGTATAGTGTGTTAACTCTTCTATAAAATTTCGGAAGTAGATAAATATTAGTTCTTCCGGTTTTCGAGTAATTGATAGCAAAAGTACATGAAATTTGCTATCCAACTGTATAAAAACAATCAGATGTTATATTAATAAGAAATCTGATGTGGCCAACACATGACCTCCCGTTAATTCTATGTTTGAAATAGCAATGAGCTTTAAGTAAAGTATCACTTCCGGTTGATCATTTGTAAAAAAATCTAATTTGTTGTTCCAATAAATAGAAATGTCTGTAATACCAAATTTTGGATTATATTTTATTATGTTTTTCCTCGAAAATCTGTTAAGATCTCCAAATTAAGTACCTCTTCCAGTTTATCTTATAGATATAGTCAAATCTAATCTAATGTTTCAAATTATACACGAGTTTTAAAATACCAAATTTGAGAAGTTTTAGATCATATTTTAATATATTTTTACAAGTAAATCTGTTTAGAGCTTCCAATAAAGTATCACTTCTGGTTTATCAATTTCTTGCCAAATTCTAATATGTTGTTTCCCTTCAAATACAAAATTTGAAAAGTTTTGGATTATATTTTAATGTAGTTTTTCATTAAAAACTATTATGGGCTTCAAGTAAAGTATCACTTCCGGTTATCCAATTTTACCCAAAATCTAATCAACTCTTTATATGAATGCAGAAAGCTTAAATACGGAAAATAGAAATACACACACACACACGCACGCACACACACACGCACACACACACGCACACACACACACACACATCATCGTAAAAATAGTAAAAACGTGTTGTAGGGACCCTAACTCGTGCTTATTCACTGAAAATTCACCATCGAATTTTTGGACCTATAACATTACCTCCCTCACCTACGGTATGACGGGAGGTAAAAAAAATAGCGAATGATTAATATATTACATTTTTACTAAATATAGGAGGCATTGCAATACAATTTTTTGAATAAAACATTATTTTAATGACACGAAATAACAGATATAATAATTAAATAGCGTGTTAAAATAAATGCACTTCAATTTAAATAGGTATTTCATTAATTTACCGGTTTCAGGATATTATTCCATTGTTTACATGTACAAAAGTAGGCTGGTAACTAAGTAATAACTGTATCTGTATGGTAATATTATTACCATACTGACTTGTCAACAACGGTCTACAAAATGAAAATAAAATAAAATGAAAATATAATGCTCTTCATTAATACATACAGATAACGTTAGCCTATCGTTCTATGTTCTAAATACGGTCTACTTTATTCTAAAGTAATAAACATGTGGAACAAAGCACATAATTTGAATATTTGTCATATTGACAAATGTCAAAATAATTGTTCTGTTAACCATAGCAATCTGAAAGTAGCATTAATGAGAGAATTTCAAAAAATGGTATTTATCAATAATGTCTTAATTTGCTGAAACCGATAAACTATTGAACAAACCACGGATGTTATTAATCATAACAAGCCTTAGATAGATGTATAGAAGCGAAAGTTTGACGTCTACACCGTGTTACATATCGACGCCAAATTTTGTAGAGATGTTTTTCAGCTTCCGGTCGTATCGTAAAAGTAGTTCAAAATTTTGCATAATTTTTTTATAATTAATTTTCAAAGTTTACAAAAGAAAAGCATTGGCATTGATTTCGAGAGCTGCCAAGAACGGCGCTAGCGTTGCTAATTCGGAAATAGTGCAAGAAGAACGTACTAAATAATAAATAAGAAAATGAAGAAATTCGAGATAAAACACATAATTTTGAGTTGATTGTTTGGGAATTTTTAAGAAGTAAAAAGAAAGAATGAATGACGGTGTGTATTATTGTTGAAGGAGCGTACTTTGAATATATCTAAACAAAAATAATAACATAAAGACAATAACAAAAAATAACTGATTTTTATTTTTCACTATTTTTATTTGGGAATGGAATTTTCTTCGAAAAATACATGGGGCAATAAACCAACTGATACTACTGACAGAAATGACTATTAAGAGTAACAGAACAAATGTTCACCCAGTAATGTGTAAAATACCGTGATGATATTTGTATTTATTTCAGAATACGGTGGAAACGTAGGTCTAGCAATCACACAAGTCATGAACATGATCGGCTCGATTCAATGGGGCATTCGCCAGTCTTCCGAACTCGAAAACCACATGGTTTCAATCGAAAGAATCGTCGAATATCGCGACCTAGAAGACATCGAACCAGACAAACCAGTTTCGGATAAACTCGGCACATGGCCAGAAGAAGGCAACATAGAATTTAGGGATGTTTGCTTATTCTATGACGATAGCACAGTTCCTATATTGCAAAATCTGTCGTTTGCTGTTCTTTCAAAAGAAAAGATCGGAATAATTGGTAGAACAGGTAGTGGAAAGTCTTCAATTATTAACGCATTGTTTCAGTTGTCTAAAACTTCCGGAGAAATTCTCATAGATGGCGTTAATATACAAAATTTGAACTTACAACAATTAAGATCAAAAATTTCGATCATTCCACAAGAACCGACACTATTTTCAGGTTCCCTACGCAAAAATTTAGATCCATTTGACGAGTACGACGACGACGAATTATTAAAAATTTTAATTGATATTAATTTCTACGAAAAGAATACTCTAGTCGAAGGTTTAGATACTTTAATAAATGAAAACGGTTCAAATTTCAGCGTGGGACAAAAACAACTTATTTGTCTCGCTCGAGCAATTATTAGAAATAATAAAATTTTAATTTTGGACGAAGCTACGGCAAATATAGATCCCGAAACTGAAAATAAAATCCAAAATATTGTGAAAACTAAGTTTAATAATCATACAGTTTTAACTATAGCTCATAGACTTGATACAATTGTCGATTCTGATAAAATTTTAGTCATGGAGGATGGATGTATACAAGAATTTGACAGTCCAAATATATTGTTACAAAATAACGAAAGTTATTTGAAGAAAATTCTTCAAGAAACTGGTAAAACAATGGAAATAAAATTTACAAAAAATATGTAAATAGATAACTTTTATAAATTGTTATGTATATTTATAATAAATATCATGTAAATAATTATGTATTAATAATGTGTAAGTACTTTACATATGAAAAATAATTGTACTGAATTTTATTGTACATTAAATACAATAAATTATATGTGATAATGCATTACTTCTTGCAAATTGTAGGCCAGCCTTTCTCAAAATTTCATTCATTAATAGGGTCACTACATAAATTTTAGTCTCCTCTAAAAAGTACATAAAATTATATTTAAAACATAAACTATACGATCTCAATAAATAAAAATCTGATGTGGCCAGCACATAACCTCTCGCCAGATATTTTACCTGGTTGTATGTACGCATGAAACGAAAAATATTTTTAAATACAAATACTGTTGAAGGATAGCAAAGTTAAGTGTGTTGTATGAACGAACTCTATATTGAATAAACATGTTATGTATGTTTGAACGAATCCTATTTTTATACGCCTTCTAATTATTAAATTTAAATAGTCCCAAATTTGAAAATATCACAGGAGTGGGTTTTTTTTAAACTATATTTGGCGGCAATCTTTTTATTTAATTATTTACGAAATTAGCAACAAATTATTAAAATAAAAATTATTACTAAGAAAAATATTGCATAAACTTTAATTTAAAATACGTTTTGAAAAATGTGAAACAGGCTCATTTATACTAAAATTTATATGCAATACTTATTTCTTGAAAAGCCGTTGCCTTGGAGAACCACATTCGCCGAGCTGTTATGACTATATCGTAAATCAAATTGATGTTTTCTTCAAAGGTAACATTGTATTGTTGGTTTTCTACTACGGATATCGTTTTCAATACTTTCCCTATCACGTTTAAAGTCAGTTGTCGATTTTATTATCATTGTGCATGAATGACAAGATGTCCCCAAAATATTTGATGTCTTCATGAATTGTCTTTGTTGTTAAATCCTTTTTGTGCAGGTATTTGATCACTATATTTTTTAGAAAAGGTCAATGCATACGTTAATTAAAACATTCTAAATACGTCACAAATTTGAGAGCACATTTGTGGGGTCCTTCCTATGTTTATCGCTACGAACACCAGATGTAGGTTGTGGTTTTTTGTCCGGTTGATACGGATTTTTCTTCTTAATAATTATGATGTAAAGTAGCCAGGAGATCCCAAGGACCATCTGGCTGTCAGATTTGCTAGTTCATTTAGCGTAACCCAGGGTGCACCACGAGGAGGCGAACTAGCCACTACACCCCATATACCCATGTGTAGTTTTGTTTGACTATTAGACATGGCGTCTTGTGATAGTCTGCCATTGCATCCATCGTACTTTCACATTCAGAACAGAGATGACTCTGCAGAAGAGGTGAAGTAGCGTACTCAGGAAACTGGCGTGTTAGTGTGACAGAGGGAAACCGGAGTACCCGGAGTAAAACCCTCTTACCGAGTGATATTCATAGCATATAAAATCCCAAAGTCACAACTTCTCAAAAGAGAAACGAACCTGGGACCTTAGTGATGCCGCGGTCTAGCAGCAAAGCTATTAGACCACCACGTCGGTCTACTCTGTCCAACCCCACCATTTGATGCTGTCAGGCATGTCCACTGGTGTGTTGGTTTCAGATACAGCTGGCAGTTTATAGCCGACCTTCTCCGACAACCAAAACACCAGTGGAGGAGTCACCACATAAGCACCAATCCCTAAAACACTTTTAAACACTGTCTT
Source organism: Harpalus rubripes (assembly GCA_963082715.1). Taxonomy (NCBI): domain Eukaryota; kingdom Metazoa; phylum Arthropoda; class Insecta; order Coleoptera; family Carabidae; genus Harpalus; species Harpalus rubripes. The sequence continues at coordinate 15,009,391 of OY720465.1, forward strand.
CGCAAACATCGTGCAAAAACAGTAAAAAAAGTATAATTGTTTCTATGGAAACGCAGCAAGTATTGTCATATACACCAACAATATATGTACGAGGTAGCGCCAAAAGGTATCCGGAATCGTTGCCTAGAGACAAGCAGGAGATTTCTGGAGGGAAATTTGTTTTTCTTGGGTTGGCAGCCTCCACTAGGGAAAGCTGCAGATTATTTTTTATATTCATCGGATTTTGAAATACCGTCTTCAGAGCAGCGTGCAAATATCAAATTCTGCGTTCTGCTGGATAAATCACCATCTGAGACACTTAAGCTGCTAAAGATAGCATACGGAAATCAGGCGATGGAAAAATCGACTATGCCATAGCGGTTGACGTAAGTGGAAACTCGACTGGTTTTGATCAGTGATTTACCTACAGCAACTCCAGTACCAGTCTTCACATCATCATTCTTTGGCTCAAGCATAACAATATTCCCCTCACAGAAAATACCATCTAATTGTGCTTGCACGATATATTCACTTCATTCTGGAAGGGTAAGATCTACGGCCATTAGCACGCGCACAGCCTTGTCTCTCGTGGGTTTAAAACAAGTTCTTCTTCAATGACCATCATTACTCATCATCATCATACTGAGTATTAATTTATCTTCAACGTCAGCTACCAGTGTACAATGTTTAAAGGATGTGTTTCCAATAGTGATGGTCGTATCTATTTCTCCTAATGTTGTAGCTTGTTCTCCCGTCGCTGTTCGTAATCTCCACTTATGTTATTTACTAAGTCGGGTCTAATTATAGTCTTCGTCGCACCCGTATCTAGTAACATTTTCAATGGCCTTCCATTAACAGAGCCATTCACGTAGATGCTACTGGCCTGATGAAGGGATGCGACCAGTGGCGGCGCTAAGGGGGGGGGGGCAGGGTGGACACGTGTCCACCCTAGAAAGTCTTGTGCCCACCCAAGTGCCCACCTACTATATTATTAGTATTTACACTTTTTTTATAAAATTAATAGGGCAGAAATTACAGCCATATGAAAATTTCACCATTGTACATATTACCTGTAATTCATAAAAAAGTAAACACCCGATATATGTAATTATTTAAATTTAGATACCCGCGTCTTTATATCGTTTTATGTGTGTATATGAAAAAAACTATATAGGTAGGTATCTTTATTATTTAAAATAAATGGGTGCCCAATAGGCGCGTATACACGGGTGGGGAGATTAAGAGGGTAATTAACCCTCTCATGACTTGATAAAAAAAATCAAACAAACGAAAATATTATAATTTAAGATAAAGAATAAAATTTAATAATGTATTTTGCACAGCTAATATTTGATTGCTTGTTTTTCAAATATAAATTTTGATTACGTAGTATGGATATCAGTTAAAATATAATTGCAATAGTAGAAGTGCAGGTGATATTCAATTTTGACAGTTTATTCAGGTAAGTTAACAATCCGTTAAATATGTTCACTTTTCTAATCTGATCTGGCAATTTATTTTTGTACATGAAAGGGGGAAAACATGCAGCTTCACATTCATTGAAAAAATGTAACGTTCAATAATAAGACATTTAACATTGGATAAAAAAAAATTGCCTGCGGCGCCTTTTTTTCTGGTTAGGTGCATATATGCTTCTTTTTTAAACGCATAAAAAAGAAGCATCTATGCACGATTTTTTTTATAAAATATGGTGCATAGATGTTTCTTTTTTGAACGCAGAGAAAAGAAGCATCTATGCACGATTTTTTTAGAAAATATGGTGCATAGATGCCATTTGAAAGTAGCATCTATGCACGATTAAAATTTTTTTCGCGTGCATAGATGCTACCTGAAAGTAGCATCTATGCACGATTTTTTTTAGAAAATATGGTGCATAGATGCTACTTGAAAGTAGCATCTATGCACGATTACAATTTTTTACGTACATAGATGCTACCTGAAATTAGCATCTATGCACGATTACAAATTTTTTTGCGTGCATAGATGCTACCTGAAAGTAGCACCTATGCACGATTATTTTAGAAAATGTGGTGCACAGATACTTCTTTTTAAACGCAGAAAAAAGAAGCAGCTATGCACCATATTTTCTAAAAAAAAATCGTGCAAGATGCTTCTTTTTTCTGCGTTTACAGAGAAGCATCTATGCACCATACTTTTTAAAAAATCGTGCATATAGATGATTTTTCTCTGCGTTTAAAAAAGAAACATCTATGCACCATATTTTCTAAAAAATCGTGCATAGATGCTTCTTTTTGTCTAGTTGATTTTCTCTACTTTTGCCTGTAGCTTCTAAACGGTTTAAGCTAGCAACTTGTACGTTGAAAATTTAGAATCTAGATGAAATTCTCTATAATATACATCAGACATATTTGTATATAGGCTGTTCCAAAAGTTACAGTCAGTTAAACATACACTTAAGTTGGAATAATTTTTATAATAAACGATGAATTTTTATCTAGCTCATTTTCTATATTTTTGCCTAAGCTATTAAACGGTTAATGCTAGCAACGTGTACGTTAAAAATTTGGAATCTACATGAAATTCTCTATATTATACATCAGCAGGCATATTTGTAAATAGGCTGTTCTTTATTTTTGAATATTGTGCGTAGTCAGTGGCGGCGCTAAAGGTGGGGAGCAGGGTGGGCACGTGACCACCCTAGAAATTCTTGTGCCCACCTACTACATTATTTGTATTTACACCTTTTTTATAAAATTAATAGGGCAGAAATTACAGCCATATGAAAATTTCAACATTGTACATATTACCTGTAATTCATAAAAAAGTAAACACCCGGTATATGTAATTATTTAAATTTAGATACCCGCGTCTTTATATCGTTTTATATGCGTATATGAAAAAAAAAACTATGTAGGTAGGTATCTTTATTATTTAAAATAAATGGGTGCCCAATAGGCGCGTATACGCGGGTGGGGAGATTTAGAAGGTAATTACCCCTCTCATGACTTGATAAAAAAAAATCAAACAGACGAAAATATTATAATTTAAGATTAAGAATAAAATTTAATAATGCATTTTGCACAGCTAATATTTGATTGCTTGTTTTTCAAATATAAATTTTGATTACGTAGTATGGATGTCAGTTAAAATATAATTGCAATAGTAGAAGTGCAGGTGATATTCAATTTTGACAGTTTATTCAGGTAAGTTAACAATTCGTTAAATTTATTCACTTTTCTAATCTTATCTGGCAATTTATTTTTGTACATGAAAGGGGGGAAACATGCAGCTTCACATTCGTTGAAAAAATGTAACGTTCAATAATAAGACATTTAACATTGGATAAAAAAAAATTGCCTGCGGCGCCTTTTTTTAATGTTCTAGAGGTTTCTTCTAATTTTTAATAATCTGGAATTTTCTTCTGTTTTCCTAGAACTCTCTAATTTTTTTCTAATGTTCTAGACTGTTCCAATAATTCTTCTTTTAGTGTTCCGGAATTTTCTTCTAGTTTTTGTTCTAGTGTTCTAGAATTTTCTTGCGCTTTTCTAGAACTTTCGTCTACCTTTCTAGAATTTTCCTCTATAAGTTTGCGAATGTCACACTGAATTTCGAATCATCAGGATTTTCACCAACGTCGATTAATGCTTCTCTCAGTCTCTCTTGAAGGACTGACTTCTTTCCTGTTGTGTACAAATCTCTTTCTTCCAACTCGGTCTTGAGATCACTTACTTTTAATTCACTTAATTTTAATTGTTTAGTCGCCATATTATTTATTTTTAATTACACGTCACAGTTTATTAACCCACACCTGACACCAATTGTAACGTTTTTATTTATTTGGATGAAGTGTAAATATTAGACAATTATTATTAATTAAAATAAAAGTTTATTATAACGATAGATACTAAATATAATTAAAAGATGATAAATATAACAAACACTATGATTAAACAAATATTAAACACTAATTAAGACTAAGAATATTATAAGACACTTAAACACTAAGATTATTTATTTAAACAATATATAGCTCACTTATTTATTTATACAACTATATTTATTTATGTTTACCACTTGTCGACTATGTGTTTATATCACCAACTGTTCAATACGCGACGCTTATTTATGTCAGACTGTACAATGCCTTCGCTAACGGTGCTTATATACTCCGGCATGTGTATTCGAGAACTTACTAGAACACTATTCCAGATAAAACTCAAACACAATAGATTTCATCAACCGCGTAATTAAGCAGGTTCGAACAAGTCTGTAGCGTCATCGCTAAAAATAGACACTCACTCGTCCCTGCGACGCGGCTGCGACAGCGGCGGCGACAGAGTCGGCGACGGCGGGCGCTGCACATTACAGAAAACGCCGCTGAAATCGAATTTGAGGTAGAATTAAGAAAATTGGTGTAGATATTTTGAGAATCGCTTTATTTCGTTATGCAAATAATCAGATATTCCTTGTACGATATTCGAGGAGCTTTTATCTTCCAATTTGAAATTCTTACCATATTCATATTCTATTCCAATGCAATACCATAGCGTAAAACTGGAGAATGAGATTCAAATGCCAAATACATAATTCATTTTTAACATCAAAAAATATTGCAGGAATTTTATCGTGGCATAAATATGTGCATAATAATAATAGAAAGGAATACTTTTTTTAATCATTAAGATTACCTTACATATTTGAAAGTTGATTGAAAAGTTCGCACGGAAAAAGCAGCACTAAACGCATAATTATTTTTTGTGAAATTATGTCAATAGTGTCTCCACGAAGTTTTACGTTTATCCGCAAATTTGTGACGTAATTAGAATGTTTTTCAGCTTTTCATAGTGGAGACTGCTAATCCAAGAAAAAGAAATTTCCGTCCAGTGATCACCTGCTTGTCTCTAGGCAACGATTCCGGGTACCTTTTGACGCAACCTCGTACATATATTGTTGATGTATATGACAATACTTGCTGCGTTTCCATAGAAACTATTATACTTTTTTTTACTGTTTTTCCACGATGTTTGCGAAGAGAGTGATTAAAAGTGTTTTAGGGATTGGTGCTTATGTGGTGACTCCTCCACTGGTGTTTTGGTTGTCGGAGAAGGTCGGCTATAAACTGCCAGCTGTATCTGAAACCAACACACCAGTGGACATGCCTGAAAGCATCAAATGGTGGGGTTGGACAGAGTAGACCGACGTGGTGGTCTAATAGCTTTGCTGCTAGACCGGCATCACTAAGGTCCCAGGTTCGTTTCTCTTTTGAGAAGTTGTGACTTTGGGATTTTATATGCTATGAATATCACTCGGTAAGAGGGTTTTACTCCGGGTACTCCGGTTTCCCTCTGTCACACTAACACGCCAGTTTCCTGAGTACGCTACTTCACCTCTTCTGCAGACTCATCTCTGTTCTGAATGTGAAAGTACAATGGATGCAATGGCAGACTATCACAAGACGCCATGTCTAATAGTCAAACAACACTACACATGGGTATATGGGGTGTAGTGGCTAGTTCGCCTCCTCGTGGTGCACCCTGGGTTACGCTAAATGAACTAGCAAATCTGATAGCCAGATGGTCCTTGCGATCTCCTGGCTGCTTAACATCATAATAATTAAATTCAAGAAAAAAAATCCGTGCCAACCTGACAAAAACCACTACCTACATCTTTAAAATTTACAAATAAATATATTACATATTAATAAAAAACTAATCAGTCACTCGTCCAAACTGTTTGTGTCGTTTTGTAGTTTCCTTAATGCTGCCCATTTTCAATAAGTAGATAAGTATTATCATCAGATATCCAGAAATACATTTCTTAACTTATCAAATCTCGTACTGAAGAGAAATCATCTGACCAAGCTATTGCTTGCAAATATCGATGTTCGAATTCATCTTTTATGCCTTGACGCTTGGACCTTCATCCTTTTTAGCTCTTGTATTGCAATTTCTGAGGCCTGTACCTGTACTTTTACCGTTTTTGCTTCCTTTAAATATACTATTTGAAAGTCTCACCTTCAATCTATTACTAGGGCCAATCAACTCATTTTTCTAGAGAGTGATGGACATGCATCCTTTTCCCTGTGGTTCTTCATTTAGTTATAATTCCATTAAAAATAAGTTCTATACTTTTATTTGAAACAAACTGATGTCACAAACTTAACTTATAAACTGTCCTTGATTTTTTAAAGTGATATTTGCTTGTACTTTCCTTGTACCTACCCAGTAAACATGTTTCGATTTTGAAACATTTCAAAATGTTAACAATTTTCTTATCTCTGAAATATTTTTTGTTATGTTTTTTAGACGTTTTTAAAATGCCCCGTTATTAAAAATCTTAAAATAATGTTTTAAGGATGTTTCCAATTTGATTTATAGAGAATGATTTCTGAAATGTTTCTAAGACATATTTTAAATGGTCCAATATTATCAATTTGATTGTCCCTGAAATATTTTTGTTATGTTTTTAGGACGTTTTTGAAATGCCCCGTTATTAAAAATCGTAAAATAATGTTTTAAGGATGTTTCTAATTTGATTTATAGGGAATGATTTCTGAAATGTTTCTAAGACATTTCTCAAATGGTCCAATATTATCAATTTGATTATCCCTGAAATATTTTTGTTATGTTTTTAGGACGTTTTTGAAATGCCCCGTTATTATAAATCTTGAAATAATGTTTTAAGGATGTTTCCAATAGGGCGCGAGCAGACACGTGACTCGGGCGTCCTTGACGTACTTGGAATCAGCTGATTTGTGTGCGCATGTCGTTTTGACAAGAACAGTGTCACTTTGACAAGACCAATGTTTTGACTTATTTTGATTTTGAACTCGTAAAATGTTATTAATATACAATTTTTGGGAAGTAAAACACTTGAAATTAAAAATAATAACTTCGCAACAGTTCAAAATTAAAATAAGTCAAAACATTGTCTTGTCAAAGAGACATTGTTATTGTCAAAATGACAAGCGCACACAAATCAGCTGATTCCTAGCACGTCAAGGACGCTCGAGTCACGTGTCTGCTCGCGCCTTATTTGATATATATGGAATGATTTCAGAAATGTTTCCAAGACATTTCTCAAATGTTCCAATATTATCAATTTGATTATCCCTGAAATATTTTTGTTTTGTTTTTAAGACGTTTTTGAAATGCCCCGTTATTAAAAATCTTAAAATAATGTTTTAAGGATGTTTACAATTTGATTTATACGGAATGATTTCTAAAATGCTTCAGTGATGTTCTCAGAACATAATTTAATTAACAATTATTTCAAAATGTATCAAAGTATTGCGTGTGCTATTATAGCAGAAATATACACTGGCAACATTGCAGAGACGTTACGGAATGCAACTTGTACAACTGCGCAGTCGCACCTCGCACCTGCAAGTGGATGCTTGTGTTCCGCCATTTTTTTTTTGTACTTGTAACGTGCTGTTTGTGTTTTACGTCTTACTGTGACTATCGTTTTGTGCAAATATTTAAGTGTAATAGAAATATGTAATACCTAATGGAATATTGAAGAGTGTATCTTTTTTTCCACGAGTTCATTATATAATGGTTTAAAGGTATGTATATTAGTTTTGAAGGTTAACGCATGTTTTAAATTTTATGCATGCTGTCGTAGTCTCCAGTCTAAAGAAGCTCAAATATTTGAATTTTGCTCTAAGTTTTACTGGAACGAGAAGTAACATCATTATTTATATGTTCAACTAGACAAGATGTAAAAGATTTACTGAAAACTGACAGTAAATGACGATCATCAAATTGAGCTAAATTATGATTATTTTCCCCCAGCTTTATTACTCATACAGATTTATCGTTAACCTATTTTTTATTTCATTACAGGTGCTGTTAATAAAATTCCCTCAAGTCAAGTGCATAGAATACGAAGAATATATAAGTATTTGAAATTATGGTTTCGACAAACTCCACACCGACGTGCAAGAACCGAAGTCAAACTGTTTAATCATCACTGATTTTAAATAAATATTATCAAAATTTTGTAATACAGTCTATTAATCTCGACTCACTAAAGATAATCCATAATGTAATTCGTAGGCCAGTTGCAGCAAAGGACTAGAAAGTTTTGTGGGTCACCAATCTATTTGTATAAAATGTATAATACATATTTATCAATAATATATTACTATGACACATTTTGTCATAAAATTAACAAAAACACATTTTCTTAAATACCCATTTCTATTTAATATTAATATTGCAGGAATATAGTATTACAACGATTTATTTACATTTCAAAAACATATTTTAATTTTTTTATAGAACATTACAATAACGTTGAATAGTTTATATTATGAACGTTACGAAAACATATTATTAAACATTATCAGTACGTTTCTGTATTGATTCAATGCATGTTTCCGGGAGGTTACAGAACTATTTTGAAAACATTGCAAAAAATGTTCCTGACGGCGGACATAGGGAGTTCCAGCAACGTTTCTGGAACCAATTTGAAGACATAGAAGATAACATTACATTCGAAATGTTCACATTCCAGAAACATTATAGTAACCAAAAAATGTTTACTGGGTATATATGTTTTTCCGTAAAAATATTGGTAATTTCAGTGTTTTTCCGCTTGTTGAATGCGGCAATTAAAACTGCTTTTAACAAAGTACTAGTAATGGCATCTCATGTTCTAAATTTAAAAAAGGAGTTTTATTGTTTTACCTCTGGACCCTTTATATTAATTTTGATTTGCACTGTTCTATGCTCTTTTGAATGGTGAGGGTCGGTATTTATATCACTATTGGATTTCGAGTTATGATGTCAAAGTTACTCGTATAATCGTTATGTGGAAGTAACAGTAAAAAAAGATATATCTACCACCGAAAATAGATTGTTTGCTTTCCAACGATTTATAATTTACCTCTATTCTGTTCATTTGCTTCAAACAGGAAAACGAATCAATTGTTAAATTTATGGAGTTGGGTTAAAAACATAGTGTGACAATGAAACAAATGAAATAACCAATTAAGAATTAGTAACTACCCGGATATGGTTTCGACCGCAGTCAACCTTGCAATTTGATAATTTTATAATTGGAAATTATTTCTGACAGATAAAAAGTTATTACGTTTATTTGTCATTTCGTTTCAAATCCATGGCTAATGCTATAAAAATATAATTTTTATGTACTAGAAAAGAACTCTTGGCAGTCGTGAAATCCATGGAAGGAAATTTTTTAATTAGAACTGACCATGCTGCATTAAAATGGCTGCTACAATTCAAGAATCCTGAAGGTCAGGTGGCTAGATGGATTGAAAGACTACAGGAATACAATTTCAAAATCGAGCATAGGATAGGTACCAGCCATAGTAATGCCGACGCATTGTCCAGAAGGCCGTGCCAAGATGATTGTAAGCATTATAGTTGACTAGAAAAGAAATTTTCTATCGTCGCCAGGACAACAGTAGTCGACGATAATTGGCTGCTCAATGGACTACGCGAAGATCAAGAAAAAGACCCGACTTTGAAAATTATACTGGAATGAAAAGCACAGGAGAGCAATCCAGTATGGGAAGATGTTGCACCGCACTCACCGAGCGTAAAACCGTACTGGGCGCAATGGGAATCCATGGTGATTGAGGATGGCATGTTAAAGCGTGCGGCAGAAAAGCTGATGGAACTGAGAAGAGAACTCAGTTAGTTATTCCTAAGAGTAGAGTACCAGATGTGTTGAAAGAGATCCATGACGGATCTGGGGACCATTTTGGAGTTATCAAAACGCTAGAAAGATTGCGCCAGCGGTTTTATTGGATTAACTTTACAGAAGATGTTTAAGATTAGTGCAAGAAATGTGTGGTTTGCGCTAAAACTAACGGTCCGCATAAACGACGAAAAGCTCCAATGCGTCAATACAACGTTGGCAGTCCATTTGAGCGTATTGCTATTGATGTGGCTGGACCATTCCCAGTAAGTGACGAAGGAAATAAATACATCGTTGTTGTCATGGACTACTTCACCAAGTGGGTTGAAGCGTATCTATTACCCAAGCAGGAAGCTACCACGGTCGCTGAAACTTTAGTTAAAGAATGTATATATGCCGATTCGGAGTACCACGTGAACTCCACTCCGACCAGGGAAGAAATTTTTATTTTGCCGTTTTCCAAAATGTCTGAAAGATATTAAGAATTAATAAATCTAGAACAACTGCATTACATCCGATCAACCGATATTTGTCGAAGGTAGTCTCCAACCACCAAAGAGACTGGGACCGACATCTGTTCCTGATGGCTTATCGTTCATCCGTGCATGAAACAACAGGGCAAACTCCTGCGAACATCTTATTCGGACGTGAGTGGTGTTTACCATGCGACTTAGTGTTGGGCAGTAAACTTAGGGAAGATTACGTTACGGACTTACGGAGAAGAATGGATGACATTCATGAACAAGTCCGTACGAACATTCAAGCTGCCAGTAACCGAATGAAGGACCGGTATGACATCAAGGCCGAAAAGGGTGGATACCAACCTGGGAATTTAGTGTGGCTTCACAACCCACAAAGACGTCGCGGTTTGTCACCAAAGTTGCAAGAATGTTGGGAAGGCTTGTATGAGGTAGTCAAAAGAATAAACGACGTGGTATACAGAATGCAATAGAGTTGGGAAGGCCCCTATGAGGTAGTCAAAAGGATAAACGACGTGGTATACAGAATTAAGAAACGACCTACTGGGAGCCGAGAGTAGTACACTTTAATCGGCTATCTCCTTTCGCCGGAGACAACCACGAAAACCATAATGTGGCAACGGTTCGTTGAATCATATTACAAGAATCAACTTTTGAATACTTTATGGAGAACTATTCCTCTGGCCGCAAGGCGCGGTTCGGCGTGACGAAAGAAGAACACCGAGATCTATTCACCATGTCTTCAGATTATTCCCTCGTTCACTGCGTATCAGAAGACTTAAAGATGTCCGCGGCATAGCTTCAGTCTTTAAAGCGAAATTTGGGCGACTACAAGAACTGGCCAGCCAACGTCCAACTGTTGGGAAAACGCTGCGCCTGAGGGATAGTAATGCAGACCATCAGCGGTACATTTATTACCTGGTTACAAAACCACGCTCGTACCAGAAGCCGTCGTATCGTAGCCTGTGGAACTCGCTGTGCGATTTGAGCGATCATCTGCTAGAGAATGACAATTTGAAGCTAGCCGTACCGAAGTTAGGCTGTGGTCTAGATGGTTTAGATTGGAGGATTGTTAGGAATATGATAGAACTCCTCTTCCGTTTTACAGGCGTTGAAATTCTCGTTTGCAGCTTTAACTCTAACGGACATAAGGAAGAAGTCGAACGGGCCATCGACTGTCATTTCTTCAAAACTTCGAAATGCACCAAGGGTAATGCATGCAGTTTTCGTCGTCACGAACTGTTCCGGGACGAAACAGTCTTAAGGGGGGCAGTGTAATGGGCAGCGGCCGCCGTCGCCGCCACTGTCGCCGTAACTGTTGCCGCCACTGTCGTAGCGATAAGCGAGTGTCTATTTTTAGCGATGACACAACAGACTTGTCCGAACCTGCTTAATTACTCGGTTGATGTAACCTATTGTGTTTGAGTTTCTATCCGGAATAGGGCTCTAGAAATTTCTCGAGTACAAATGCCGGAGTATATAAGCACTGTTAGCGAAGGAATTGGACAGTCTGATATAAATAACTGTCGCGTGTTAAATTGTTGGTGATATAAACAGATAGTCGACAAGTGGTAAACATAAATAAATATAGTTGTATAAATAAATGAGTTATATATTGTTTAAATAAATAATCTTAGTGTTTAAGTGTTTTATAATATTCTTAGTCTTAATTAATGTTTAATATTTGTTTAATCGTAGTGTTTGTTATATTTATCATCTTTTAATTATATTTAATATATATATATATATATATATATATATATATATATATATATATATATATATATATATATATATATCATCACGGCATATTACCCATTGCTGAGTGTGCCAATCTGCTTTGTATGCAGATATCAGATATCGGTAATGATGATGACATATATGTACCGTGCGGGCGTTTACCAGGCGTCACCTCACGGGCACTCATTGCTGGCGTGGAGAGTGCACCACAGGGGTCATTTTTGTACCATTTAAAATTGGAAATATTTGGCATCGGTCGGGATCGAACCCGGTTCACCAGATTCGCGACCTGACACTCAGACGAGTGAGTGTCTATTTTTAGCGATGACAACAGACTTGTCCGAACCTGCTTAATTACGGGGTTGATGAAATCTATTGTGTTTGAGTTTTATCTGGAATAGTGTTCTAGTAAATTCTCGAATACAAATGCCGGAGTATATAAGCACCGTTAGCGAAGGCATTGTACAGTCTGATATAAATAAGCGTCGCGTGTTAAACAGTTGGTGATATTAACAGATAGTCGACAAGTGGTAAACATAAATAAATATAGTTGTATAAATAAATGAATGAGCTATATATTGTTTAAATAAATAATCTTAGTGTTTAAGTGTCTTATAATATTCGTAATTTTTAATTAGTGATTAATATTTGTTTAATCGTAGTGTTTGTTGTATTTATCATCTTTTAATTATATTTAATATCTATTTATCGTTATAATAAACTTTTATTTTAATTAATAATAATTGTCTAATATTTACACTTCACCCAAATAAATAAAAACGTTACATAATTATATTATAAGGATTAAATTGTTACATCTTATTTTTCTCTTCACAAGAAATTGTAGTAAAATTAGATAGAATTTATTTTGCTGTCTTCTTGAATATGTCAAGAATTTATAAAAGATTTATCATGATATTTAGGCAAATCCAGTATAGTTTCCTTGGCCTAAATTAGGTCCCGGTCTTATCTCAAATTTGACAAAATTGCACTGAAGTTTCCTTCTTATCAGTTATACATGATTCTTGCTTCTTTCTTCACCTAACATATTTTAAAATTAATTATGATTTAAACTAATATTTACATTATTTTACCTTAATTTCAACATTATAAAAATATTTTAATGTGCTCTATTGCCAAGAGCTCCTGGAGTTTCTCTTAAAACAGCACCTTAATTTTCGTGAATTAATTTCAATAATTTCCTTGACTCTAGAAACGTCATAGCTTTTCGCTAATTTTTTACCTTAATTTTTACTTTTATTTCGAAAAACATTCAAGTTTACAGCTTGAAAACCACAAGTAATTGTAACTGATATTTCCCGGGCTTTGACAATGATCAGCTCAAAGATGCTTACCGCTTCCAGTAGTCGCCGCTGCCGTCGCTTAGGAACGGTACAAACGTATCGGTATAAAAATACATTTTAATTTTATTTCGTTTTCATTTATTTATATTCAAAATTCATATGCGACATGTAATTTCTAACAAGACGATTGTAGTGAATTGATATTAAATTTTATGGCATATTTTATAATGCAAACCAGCAAAGAAAAAAACAAATTGCGGACGTACTTTTTACAATAAATGAAACAAAAATGTAATAAAAAACATAAATAGATTTATTTAAAACAATTTTTACTTTTATGTATGAACGGGGAAGAAGGATATTTGGAGTAAACTACAACAAATACGCTTTACTAAATAGCTAAAGCATTTCTAAAATATTTGTAGCAATAATAACTCATCTTATTTCCAAAATATATTGCAAAATCACAAAAAAACAAATCACCTACACTTACACTGGCGTTAACGCTAACCTTATAAAGAAAGCACGTGTCTTATTGAGATATGAGGTCAAGAATATTGAAATTAGGTTATGATTTAATAAATAAATTCTTGGTTTTACTTAATAACACAGCTTTAATAAACTATTAAGTTGTATTTGACCATGTCTCGACGATCAGACATAAACGCATAGGGTACCTTTATAACCAGGGTATGGCCACAAATTACTTATACCACCGTAACTATACGGTAGTATAGGTAATCTGTGGTATGGCTATGGACCAAGATCGCCGCCATTGACGGGCTCATGTCAAACCTACTGAGATTCATTTCCCGATTTATTTGTAAGAAATGTGATATTATATTATAAAAGAATATTAAATAGTCACACTATGAATTTATAAAGGCAATAAAAATTAATTTATTTAAGAGATACACAGTTATTATTGTTATTATTATTATTATTATTATTATTATGACATATATTTAGAGGTTATGTAGAATATAGGCAGTGTGCACATTGCACATAAGTAGTTAGCGCCGACAGCGGACAAAATGGTTACTCATTGAAACATAGCAAGGTTATGTTTTATGTCAGAATAATTTTGCAATTTTTATTTTATAAAATATTTGCAATGAATGTGAATGATAGGACGTTAAATATTATGTGATGCAGTGGGGGATGTAATAATTCTTACAAAATTACCGATTGAAGTATTAAATTTTATAAATTTCCTAGAAGATTATATGAGGAACAGGTGTATAAGAAAATAAGTTTTTAACATATATCTTCTACTAACATGAAAAATTCTTTTAGTTTAGGTATACATAATACATATTTTCTCATTGTATATGATACTTACCGCACAGATTACCTATACTACCGTATACGGTTATACCGTATACCGTTACGGTAGTATAAGTAATCTGTGCTTACCGTATGAATAAAATTCCAACAATGGTCGTCTGATTGCAATAATGAATTATATAAAAATGTGTTTCTTAAGTTAATACTTGAACAAAATATAATACAAGAAGCAGAAAATTGTCTTAAAATTGTATAATACTTGCAGTTGTATGAAATAAAAGTCTGTTTTTGACATAATTCGTCTATTTATTATAGATTTTGTAATGTAATGTTAATGTTAAACGTAGAAACTCATATGGTTCCTATTTTTCGTGTATTTTCTTTTCCGAGCTTGTGCAACTGATTCCACTTAGAGCCTGGTATATTTCCAATGAAGAATCTTCTTCATTTATTGCGAATATAAAAGAAAGATGCTAACATCATACACTGATATCGTGATATGTAGAAATTTTCTTCTTTCCAATCATTTAAGTTTTTCAACTTTTTAATCTCAATTTCCATGTATTGTGCATCTTGTATCATTCAACTAATATAAATTATAATATAAATTTAAATATGATAAAATGGTTTACAGAAATCACACATATTATGAGAAAAATTATATTTTCTGCCACAGTACCTACCATTGCAGGTATTTTGACTTTTTTGATTGTTACATTCCATATATAGCATTTTAAATATTTTCTTTATTCATTTCAATATACTGTGATGTATAATATTCATACACAATAGCAACAACTCAAAATAAAATTGTAAATTGTATCACTTTTTCGAAATATCAAAATTGATTCGGTAACCAAAAATGCCAATGTAGCCGTTAGAGGCACTGACGCTCAAAATGTGCACATCGCCTATAGATATGGGTTATTATAACGTCTAATTTAATATCTGTGGTTCTTATTTACATAATAATTATATATTTTAAACTTATCTTTTACAAATTTAAATGATTGTGCTTAATATTGGTAGTATCCTAACAAACTACACAAGTAAATAAAATAAAAATATTACTTACACTTTAAATACATGTTAAAGTGATATGTAAATGTATTTTTCATTAAAATAAAACAAACAGCCACGAAAATACATAATAATTTGCGCAAGAACAACATATATGACAGAGGGCCAGACTATGGCGGACGCAACGTGAGCCACGCCATGGCCATGCCCTGGTTATAAAGTTGTACCCTATGAACGCATAGGGTACCTTTATAACCAGGGTATGGCCATGGGCCAAGATTGCCGCCATTGTCGGTAAATCATTTCCTTATTTATTTGTAATAAATATGATATATTATAAAAGAATATTAAATTATCACACTCTGAATTTATAAAGGTAATAAAAATTCATTAATTTAAGAGATACACAATTATTATTAATATTTACATTTAGAGGTTATGTAGAATATATGACATGGGTTGTTATTATCACATCCAATTTAATATCTGTAGTTGTTATTTACATAATAATTGTATATTCTAATCTTACCTTTTAAAATTTAAATGATTGTGCTTAATATTGGTAATTTATAGTTGTTTTCAATATGTCAGTAATCGTGGTGGGAATCTTAACAAACTACACAAGTAAATAAAATAAAATATATTACTTACACTATAAATACGTATTAAAATGATAATTAAATGTGTGTTTCATTAACATAAAACAAATATACACGAAAATACATAATAATTTTCGCAAGAACAACACATATAACAGATGTCCCGGTAATGGCGGACGAAACGTGAGCCACGCCATGGCCATACCCTGGTTATAAAAGTACCCTATGAACGCAGTACTATGAGAGCCATCTAGTGATGAAAGTCATAAACTCCTAAAACTAGTCCATTGGAGTGGGGGAATTCGGCTTCAGTGTCTCGGCTAGCGCTCCCTCCATATTTATTTATACGTCCATTCTCCAATGGTACGTTTGCCTTGCGCGGCTGACACCTCAATGTTTTTCTAATTGCAAAGCTATTGTTCAGCCTTGCGAAACCAGTCTGCAAAATAGCGCTAGTATCTGTGCTAGTATCGTAACGAGGCAACCGGGGCGGTTCGTTTGTACCACGCTACGGAAACCCATATGTAAAATGTCGAGACCATGTAGTAGCCGATGGAGAGTGATTTTCTTCCAAGCAATTGATATACACAACCTACAATTTTATTTGAACATGAAAAAATGCAGAAATAAAATATTTCTCTCCTATTAGAACGTGGAAAATTTGACTCTACTTTTACATTTAAAAAAGCAAGCGAATTTTGAGAAGATTTATTAATAATGTTAAATGTTATCCATGTACCAAAAAAAAAAAAACCTGAAAAACTGGAGGAAGATGGATGAATTATTATATATAAACATATGAAATGTAAATACTGATTGTGATTGATTTTAGACTTGGTACGATAAGCTCTGTGGGTAAAAAGCTCCTTTACGCAAATTTATATTTTGATGCCTCGCAAATTAAAAGAAAATTAATTACATGAGTTTTTTTTAGTATTTGTAGAAATGTAACATATAAGAAAAATATTTAAGATATTATATACTTTTTACAATAAATATTTTCCTTTGTAGCCACAGCCTCCGGGGGAACCTCGGAAAAGGATCATTTCATGAATTTTAATTTTATCTATGAACTACAAAAAATTATTGTTAAACATAAAATTTGCTTTGTTGGATTCATTCTTGTAATCAGTATTCTTGAGTCACAATCAAAATATTGTTTGCTGTAATCCACAATTTCACAGATATTGTTTGCAACATAACAATTCAAAATATCCGTTTTCTAGGATATTTCTTTCACTTTTTTCTTCCAAATTTTAATAGTAAATCAGAGCAATGTCGGCTGAAAAGAAAGAAAAAGAGTAAAAAATATCTCATAATAAGTCATAAGCATTTAATTCTTTGAGAAAACACATGAATATTAGTGAAGAAAGTTTATCTTGTATTTTCTTATCTACTACTTCACGTAACTCAACAATTAAACAACTTATTTAATTCTTTGCAAAATACTAGTATTAAAATATTGGATACATTGTTAGATTCATTCTTGTAATCAGTATTCTTAACTATAATCAAAATATCATTTGTTGTAATGAACAAGTTCACAGTTATTATTTCAATTAAGAATGCCAGAAAAATATCCGTTTGGCAGGATATTTCTTTTACTTATAAAGAGCTCTAATGTAGACGAAAGTTAAATAGTAATTTTTCCTTACGAATAATAAATTACAGTCGGGTTGAATAATTATATACATAATACATATATTAAATTTTATTAAGAATTTTTCATTTTTATTTTTAAAATATACTTGCCTAAAAAAAACAGAATTCATCACTAAATAATTTTATAATAGAATTATTCATGCTATAGTATAGAGTTTGTATGTATAACATTATTGCACTTGTATGTAAACGTGTTTATGTAACGTATCGTCTATACTCAAATAGTTGTAATATTGCCACTCGCACTGTATACGAGTACGTCTTTATAAACGCAAAAATATTATTGCGAGAAGGGACCAAATTTTCCATGGGCGGGGGGCACAGGCCCCTTAGCCCCCCCCCCCCTTGTAAATACGCCACTGACTAGCACTAGCACAGCACTATGTTTCACTAGTATATGTCCATCTCCGTGAGTTCATCGTCTATCTTATGTATTTTGCGTCCACGGAGGGTGAAATGTGAAATGAGAGACCCGTCATGCCCCTGATGTCTGGGGTCTGCACATACACCTGCATTTCATCAACAAAGAACTCCAACACCTTGAGCTCCTTAGCGGTATTGCTGCTACGTTATTAGATATTAAGAAATGGATTTCATTTTCCTCAATTATATCTAGAGGACTATATCCATTATTATCCTTAACATGAATACTAGCACCACGTTTAATCAGCATGTCCACTAGTTTGTTCGTTAACTTATCATCTATCTCATGCTTTTTCCATCTGTTGAGGATGATATGCAAAGCCGTCATGCCATAGATGTCTCGAGTGTTCACATCCACCTGCATTTTATCAACAATGAGCTCTACCATCTGGAGCTGCTTAGCGGTTTTGATGCTTTCGACGGACATGTGCAGGAGAGACCAGCCTTCATTGGTTACGTTATAGACAGAAGCCCCGCGGTCCGCAAGAGCACAAATTACGTGACATATACTGTCTCCTGTGTCTAGCTGCATCGCATTCAAGCTAGAAACGGCTTTGCAGATGCAAGTATATCCATCATCATCTCGAGCGTTCACATCGGTGTTATTATATTCTAATATATTATTTAAAATGTCTAAATTTAAAATACTAACTGCATAGTGTAATACATGAAAGCTTCCTACTATGTTATTAGATTCTAATATTGGTAATAAGAAATATAATTTGTATTTCTTAATTATATCTAAAGAACTATATCCATAAATGTCCTTAACATGAATACTAGCACCACGTTTTACCAGTATATCAACCAATTCGCCCATAAACCCTACATCTATTTCATGCTTTTTCCGTCTGCTGAGGATGATATGCAGAGCCGTCATGCCTTTGGTGTCTTGGGTGTTGACATCCACCTGCAGTTCATCTACAATGAACTCCACCACCTTGAGTTTCTTGACGGTGTTGATCGTTCGGACGGCCATGTGCAGGAGAGACCGGCCCTTATTGGTTACGTTATAGACAGAAGCCCCGCGGCCCACAAGGACACGAATTACGTGACACATATTGTCGTTTGTATCTAATTGCATCGCCAAGAACCTAGAAAAGGCTTTGCAGATACACGTATTTCCATCGTCGTCTCGCACATTCACATCGGTGTTATTATATTCTAATATAATGTTTAAAATGTCTAAATCTAAAATACTAACTGCGTAGTGTAATATATGAAACCTTCCTGCTGCGTTATTAGATTCTAATATTGGCAATAAGAAATGAAATCTGTATTTCTTAATTACATCTAGAGGGCTATATCCATCAATGTCCTGAACATGAATACTAGCATCACGTTTCATCAGTATGTCCACCAGTTTGCCAGTGAGCTCATCGTCTATGTTCTGTAATTTCCGTCTATGGAGGAGGATATGCAGAGCCGTCATGCCTTCTATGTTTCGGTTGTCCACATACACCTGCAAGTAGTAATGCATAAAATAATTAAAACATGGATGTTAACATTGATCGATATTACAATAGC
>OY720465.1:15034064-15051564 GCA_963082715.1 Harpalus rubripes
CCTACTTAAAAAATTTGCCAGTACGCGACGTTTGATTGTATTCACGTACGGTCTCGGCCTCTATACGGCCTTGTGGAAAGTAAAGTAACTACTATCTTTTATGCTTTATGCACTCACTGCATTTGAAGCAGTGCCTCGATCAGCTCTGTATAGCACACGTATAGCACACGTATGAATGAAAGCAAAAACATTGGGCAGTAGGCATTGGGTGCCTCATTGCGAGTAGCACTTCACAGAGACAGAGTGTAAATTAGGTGAACTGCATTACAGATTAGTTATGGTGGTTGCTTAAATTATTCTTTTGGTTTTTATAAAAACAAACAATACGGAATAAGTTGAAATTTAATTTACATATTACTTTACATTATTTACAGCTTTATTTCTTTTCTGGTGCGGCACTGCCTCACCTGCCTACCCTGACAAGCCGCCACTGGCATCTACTAACTGTGTTCGAAAACACGAGTGGTAAAAAGTTACCGTGTTCGAAAATTGTACAATATCTACCAAATCCATCTACCGGATTCATGAAGACTCTAATCTCAAAGAAAAGGTAGTGATGCAAAGCGATGCGCGTGCGTTAAAAGTTTGTTAGCTATATCAAATTTCTAACCTGTTTCAGATTTACAATTTTTTTTATAGGTTATGGATCTAATCTGTTTACCACTTGCGTTCTTAAAATATGGATTGCAGTAGCTATTACCTGATAAATAGCTGTTTACAGGTAACAGTTCACCCGTAGAATTTTCGTAAATGCCTCATATAACTGACGGAAGGTAATGTGCTGGCCACATCAGATTTTTTGACATTAATTTAATTGTTTTACATTGTTACGTTTTGTTTATTTTCACATAGCCACCTATAATATTTGTTTAAAAATTATTTCTAATATTTCTAAATTATCTTATTTTTCTCGAAATTTTAAAAATATATTAATAAAAATAATACATCGTTGAAAAGAGAAAAAATGGCGGTTTCTATTTTATTAAAATAATTATAGGTTGCCATTCGAAAAATAAAAGTTGATAGTCGTATCTTGTAAACCTGACTTTATAAAAAATATCTACATCTGCCATCAAATAGTATGTGTAAAATAATAAAACTTTTATATGAGCCATTTTTGCTATTATAATAAAAAAGTTAAAGAGGGGGGGGGGGCGTTTTCCCAGACTCACCCTGTATAGACGGTATTTCGAAATTGTGGTCCATTATCACTGTAAATAAGCTTTGGAAATCCGTTACGCGAAAATAACTCTTCCAAATGCCAAACCATTATCTCCGTATTAATAGATTTTAATATAATTACCTCAAAAAATCTACTGTAATAATCAACGACTACTATTAGATAATGTCCTGACGGTAATGGTCCCATAAAATCCACTCCTAAATGATCCCACGCTTGTTGAGGAAGATCAGTTCTTTTCATAGGTTCCGGTGCATTGGGTAATCCTACCAATTTGAAAAGCTGCACAGCTTTTATAGAAATTCTCTACCACTCTATCGATACTATCCCACCATACTTTAGAGCAGGGATGCACAAACTTTTTTGACAATGGGCCAAATAAAAATACATTGTGTTGCCGCGGGCCAGTAAGAATTCAAAACATAATTTAGGTTTGGATGGAATAAAAAATTTACTTTATATATATTTTTTTATTGACTGTGTATAATACAATAACTGAATAAAAATAAATATCATTATATATTTTGCTATAAATAAAACAAACAGCAAATAAAATTTTAACTATATAAATCACAATTTCATAGATTTAATAAAAACAAATGATTGAAGAGATATTAACTAACTTTGGCTCGTTGAAGAATGCGAAGTATAACATTGAATACCAGTAACCATTTGGCTAATATCAGGTGCTAAGGAGGTTGTAGCCAACTGCAAGATGTCTTTTAAATTTTCGTCATTAATTCGATTCCTGGAATTCATGTAAGCACTACTACGCCAGTACGCCGCACCGCACCGTACGTTATTCGTAAAGCATAAGAACGGATACCCGGTCGCTGTTGCTTACGGGTGTAGCGGAATAGATAGTACTCGTAAGCATTTCTAAGACAAAAATATTTATTTTATGTATTAATAGAATAAATAAATTAAATCAATAAAATTAAAGTGTCATATAAATTTATGAATTTCATTTATGTTTTTTCAATTTTATTTCCATTTTTTAAATATATATATATATATATATATATATATATATATATATATATATATATATATACAGGGTGTTAATTAAAAAGCGGGCCATAGGCGTTTAACATAGGAAATCAGTTTTTCCTTGCGCAAAACTTCCCATTTAATTTGAAACAAAAATGTTTCAAATAAATGTTGTAGAGAATTAAATTCTACACCAGCATCACTAAACAGATTTTATTTTGCATGTTTAGTAACCTGTAAAATCCAATTTGAAATTCTATAAATATAGCTCATTTGTAGTGATAGCCATGGAATTTAAACAAAATTACAAAGAAATGCATATCATTTGAACTGTCAGAAATTCAATTTTCAAATAAAAATTACCGATAATTATATTCTATCCTAAGTCCTTCAAACTATTTTGTTTTTATAATCTACATCTAAATTATTGCTTAGATTTTATTTATTTTTATTTTGTAACCTGCAAAATCGAAATTCTGACATTTCAAACGATATGCATTTCTTCGTAATTTTGTTTAAATTTCATGGCTATCACTACAAATGAGTAATATTTATAAATTTCAAATTAGATTTTACAGGTTACTAAACATGCAAAATAAAATCTGTGTAGTGATGCTGGTGTAGAATTTAATTCTCTACAACATTTATTTGAAACATTTTTGCTTAAAATTAAATGGGAAGTTTTGCGTAAGAAAAAACTGATTTCCCATGTTAAACGCCTATGGCCTGCTTTTAAATTAACACCCTGTATATATCATAATCAATTGATTTCTACGCGGGCCGGATAGAATTAGTAAACGGGCCGGATTGGCCCGCGGGCCGGAGTTTGTGCATCACTGCTTTAGAGCGTAATCTTCTCTTCATAACTGTTGATCCAGGGTGTCCCTCATGAGCTAATTGCCTAACTCGTTCTCGTAAGTTCTTTGGAATTATCAATCTGGTACTACGTAATACTATCTGCCCTAAAACACATCATTCATGTTGAATTAGCTTATACTTGCCAAGATTTTCTGGGAAATATCCAGTTCGAATGGCCTGACGTAAATCCTGTAATTCTCTATCTTTTGCTGATTCCTGTTCTATCTCTCGTGGTCTCATCATTACAGGTGTAGCATTTTCTACTACCCATTTAACATAATCTTCTTCTATTACATCCTTTCGATTTTCAACTGTCAATAATCTTGATAGCGGATCAGATCTTGATAGCGGATCAGCAATATTTAATTTTCCAGGCTGATATATTATCTGATATTGAAATTGTTGTAACCGTAGCACCCATCTTTCAATTCGAGCACAGGGTTTCGATTTTGGTGAATAAATATACTCTAATGGTTTGTGATCTGTGTAAAGATCAAATTTCTTTCCTAATAAATATAATTGTAACTTTTCACAAGTCCATACTATTACTGCTAATTTTCTCCTTTCAATTTTCGAATGCTTCATTTTCTTTTTCACCCCAACAAAATGTACTATCCTTTTTTATGATGTTTCGTAACGGTTCGTTTATTGTCGCTAAATTAGGTATGAATCTCCCATAATAGTTCACAAGACCAAGAAAACTCCGAACTTCTTCCGCTTTGTTTGGTTTACGAAATTCTTGTATTGCTTTAATATTTGATTCCACTGGTTGTATTTTCTTTTCAGAAATTCTGTGACCCAGAAATGTAACTTCTAATTTACAAAACTCACATTTGTCAATATTTAAAAGTATTCCTTTTTCTTGAAATACCCTTAACACATTTCGCAAATTCCGATCACGTTCATCCTTATTAACGCCATGTATTATGATATCATCTAAATAATTTTGTATCTTTGATACATTTCTGGTGCACAAACAATGCCAAACATTAATCGTTTGTATCGAAACAAACCTTTATGTGTACATAATGTTGTAATTGATCTGGATTTTTCGGCTAATTCTATTTGTTGATATGCCCATTTAATATCAAGTTTAGAAAAAAATCTACTTTTACTTATCTTTTCTAATATTTCATCGAAAGTTGGTAATGGATGTCTTTCCCGTCCGATAGCCTGATTGGCTCTTCTCTTGTCAATACATAGTCTTATCTCACCATCTTTTTTTGGGATCATCACGACTGGAGAGACCCATGGCGTTGGACCTTCAACCGGTTCTATAATATCTAAATTCAATAGTTTCTCAATCTGTTCTTCCACTTTAATCCGTAAATTGAAAGGTACTCGACGTGTTGGTTGTGCTACTGGTGATACTGCATGGTTAGTTGGTATATCTAGCTGATTTTTTTTTTATCTTATTAAATTTTTTATCTTTTTAAGTAAATACCTGTGTGAATTCTGTTCTCCAATGTTCCATTTCAATTGCATTAACTCCTGGCCCCAGTTTAAGAACTCCTAAAGCTTTACTTGTATCATTGGCGGATCCAGCGGGGGGCGATGGGGGCGATCGCCCCCTCCTTGGTGGTTGGTAAATTTTAATAAAATAATAATTTGAAAAAATATATTATCTCGTAAATATCGTCGTTTGGTTACTTGATATGAAATAATTCAGGGCAAGTTGACAACTACTATGCTGGCCACTCCGTATCGTGGAATAGACTCGCCAGTCGTCAGTACGTCGGTCGCAGTTTTATTAATGCGTAATGTACTATTAGGTTACATACGTAGTACATAATAAAATATTTGAATACTTCGTATAGCTTATGTTAACTAAAGATATTTGTAATTATTTTTCTTAGACAATTGTAAGGTATAAAAATCAATTTAATTTCATTTTTATTTGATTGCATTTCAGTATACTTCATTATAAAATGTCCAATCAAAAACGCAAACATCGTTATTGTTTTGCCACGAGTAACTAAAAAACAAATTCATCGAGATAATTATACATCCTGTAGTACGGAAGAATACTACAGAAAAAGTATTTTTATTCTTATGCTATTTTTTATGATAATCGATTTGAGGATTCGTTTTTCTAAAGATACACTCAATGCATTTTATTTAACTGTTTTACTTCCCCATAATTTAACAACAATGAGTACAGAAGACTTGCAAACATCTACCAAAATATTGTGGCAAAAATACAAAATTATTTTATTAAATATACAAAACGTTAATTCACTGGAAATATTTGCTGCTGAATTAAATATGTCGCGCTAAATATCTACGTTTAATTCAATCTCCTTCAAAAGAAATAAATTTAAAAAATGCTGTAGAAATATATTCCTCTATTGAGTTTGATGTGTATCCAAATTACCATACACTACTTGAAATATTATGAAAGTGGCCTATTAGCGTAGCCAGTGCAGAACGTAGCTTTTCCGCTCATAGAAGGCTGAAGACATAGCTGCGAAATAGGATGACAGAAGACAGGTTATTAGGATTGGCACTTATGCATGTACATCAAGACATAGATATAAACATTGAAAATGTAATTAATCGTTTTGCTACTTCAAAAAAGAAAAGAACTGATTTTATAATTTAATTGATTTGTATATATTAATTTATCCTTTGTTATGCAGTATATTTACATATTATTATATTTTTGTTGTCAACATATTATATTTCATTGCTGAAATAAACGAAAAATCGATTACTTAATTTTGTATTTCTGTACCTTCTTTTGAAAACTTATAAAGTCTTTATTCTGTGCTTTAAGCTTAAATTAATGAAATATTGCTTCTATTTTATAAAATTGCCACATTTTCATATTATGTTTTTTAATTCGAACCAAGTTAAAGTTTCTTAATTCGCCCCCTCCTTGGACATTTCCTAGATCCGCCCATGACTTGTACCTCGTCCGAAAACAGACACCGCTTTTCCGTTAATTACCAAAAATTCTACAGCTTGATTTGTACGCCCTGTCGATGCAACGGTAATATCGGCAACCAATTTTCCAATTACTGGCACTGCAGCTTTTACTCCATATACATTCAATCGCTGATCACATCTTTTTGTGTCACACTTAATTTTCTGTAATTTACATTGTTCCTAAACTGATTGATCAATGGCATTACAATTCGCACCAGAGTCGATCAAAAATGGAATTTTTACTCCTCCTACTACAATATCGATCATTTCATTTCCCCAAGTGTCATTATTCCCGATTTTGAAAATTGTGAACGCAAAGTAATCCTCACTTTGAAATAATTGCGTAGGCTTCCACAGTCTGAGTCATGAGAAATATTGGTTTTCCGGGAATGAACTGTGTCATATTTTGAGTCAGAGCTCAACGTTTCGCCCGCAGTCGTATGGGGCATCTTCAGGAGCAAGGGGGATAGTACTGTCTTAAACAAGGTTACCCGACGTGTCAACCACGCTAGAAGCCGAGTTTAAGCAACAAGAGGGGGAGACTCAGTTTACAAGGTTACCCGACGTGTAAACCACGCTAGAGGCCAAATAAACTAAGTGACGAAAGGAAGGCCGAGAAGACAGTTATATACTAATCTAAAGATACGTTAGATGAGCAAAGCTAATGAGGACCGATGGGAATCGAGTTCGTAATGGTAGATTGGGCGTATCGTGTTCCGAGAATCACCGGTTTCCACATGTGGCTCAAAAAAAATTGCCATCATCCCGATTGATGTTATTAGGATGTTTCCATATTTCTAAAGTTTCTCTGTATTTACGTCTGTAAAACTCAGGGACAGGAGCTAAAAGGCGGGAATTTTCAAATAAGATGTTATGTCCTGTGTTGTGTTGGTGTTCTGCGACCGCAGATGTTAATACCATACCATTACGCAGACATCGTTTGTGTTCTGACAATCCAGTGAGTGTGAACACTCCTTCCTGTTTCACCTATGTATACTGTGCCGCAAGAACAAGGACTACTATAAACACCGGGTGACGACAAGGGTTCGCGTTTATCTTTAGTTTGGGGAAGTATTTCTGAGATTTTTTGTGGAGGTTTAAAAAAGACCTTAATATTGTTTTTATTAAGAATTCTACCTATTTTATCCGGGAATCCTTTAATGTAAGGGATAGATGCAAATGTTTCGAACGAGGTATCCACGGGTTTTTTGGGTAAAGGGTTTAATTGTCCATGAATTACATTATTGATTAATTTTACGTCATAGTTGTTCTGGATTAATGTTTTTGATGTTTGATCTTTTTTTTTATAATCTTTGTTCACTCTTGTGCTGCGACATACTTTAGCATAATGTCCAACTTTTTGACATTTATTGCAAATTCTATTTCTTGCTGGGCAGCTTTCATTCATTTTGAAGTGTGCGCTGCTCCCACAACGGTAACATAATTTCTTTTTATTTTCTCTACCGTCCTTGTCATCGTTATATTCAGTTCTAATTAGATTTACTTCTCGTTTTTCCAGTACGTTTGCCTGCATTTCCGCAGCTTTATAAGCAGCCCTGGCTATTTCACTAGCTCTAGTCAGAGTGAGCTGACCTTCTTCAAGTAATTTACGTCTGATTTGATTACAACTACATTATTTATCAATTATTTGATCACGAATTTGTTCATCAGTTGTTCCTTTAAATTCACAATTGACAGCTTGTTGTCTCAATCTCGTTATAAATTGATCCATTGTCTCATTCATGTTTTGTTGCATATTTCGAAAAATATGTCGTTTATATGGTATATTTGATTTTGGTACAAAATGACCCTCTAATGCAGTAACTGCTCTTTCATACTCATCTGACGTCTTATCTGCTTCTGGAACAGATAAGGTATAATATATATCTTGTACTTCCATGCCGGCGGTATCCAAAAGTAAAGCTCGTTTTCTTTTAGGACCTGTTATTGCTTTCCCTTCTAAATACAACTCAAAAGCTCTTCGCCATCTTTTCCATCTTTGAGCTACACTACTTTGATCACCTGTACATTCAAAATTGGGGATTCCACTCAATTTCAATGATTCATTAATTATCAAGTGTTATTCTCGTCGCCAATTGTAGAGATTCTATTCTACAAAGTATTAAATAAATACTACTTTATAACGCTTTTATTGTCCAAATTCGTTCACTCTCTAACAATTGCTGTCAATCTCACGATAACAAATTTTTCATAGACTACTAAAATACTACAAATGGAAACGTCAATAACATAACATTATTGTTTTTCAGAAAGATACCTTCAATAGTAAACTTTTCTGTCTCTGCATAATTTTTGATATCTGTAACGATTTAGACAGAAGAAAATAAAATGTTAGTGACTACACCGTAATTTTTAAAATAAATTTTATCCAGCAGTCTACCCAGATGCCAAACAACGAATTTTAATGACAGTAACATTTATTTATGAGTTGTTAATCTGCTCAAGTTGTTTAGGAGTGAGCTAACATTCTTTAATCGTTTTATTGTAATAATGGCAGTATAGGCCGAATATAGGGATATGTTACTAGTTTTAAAATATGGCAAGGAAATTTTTGAAAACTCATAAATAATTATCATTGTCATTAAAAATTCGGTGTTTGACATTTGGATAGACTGCTAGACAAAATTTATTTAAAAAATCTGGTGTGGCCAACACAATACCTCCCGCTGTTTACACCCCGAGTTACAGAAAAGATTAAGTTAATCCTTGTTTTTGGATTAGCGAATTTTACTCTAATTTTGACAGTTTTTTTCTTAACATTTAAAATATAGTCTAATCTAATCCAGGTAACTACCTTTTTTAAACCCCTCAACAGAATTAATGGGTCGATTCTGTTCACATCTGTAAGTCTTACAGATCTGTAAATCTGTAAAACCTGACAAAAACGCATCTATTTTTGTTGATTAATATAGAATTATACATAAGAGTGCAGGTTTCGTTGCGATTTTGTTCATTATTTACAGATGTACAGATCTGTAAGATTGACAGATGTGAACAGAATCGACCCATTAATCCCAATTACAGAGTGGGTTCACATTCACACACATCCATGCCTTAGTGTGATTCGAACTCAGAGCCCCGAGGGCACTCATGACATGAGGCGTTGCTCTAACCATTGAGCCACCGAAGCTATAATAAAATGAAGATTAAATTTTAAATACCGGGTTAGAATAGAAGTCACTAATCCAAAAATGAGGATTAGCTTAAACAGTTTTGTGTATCGTTAATTTTTATTAATCTAAATATATACCTACATATTTACTTATGCTGGAAACTATATTGAATTCCTTTTCTATTGTTCTATTTACTTTTTTATTTTTAAAACGTTACTATATCCGTTTTAACTATAGAGTGGTGTGAAAATAGGAGTAATTTAAACTTGTTGTTTGATTGGATAATATCGGGGTATTATCCAATCAGAAAACAAGTTCAATCTGCTCCTATTTTCACACCACTCTATAGTTAAAACGAATAGAGTTTAATATTATTTTAAAATGATTCGTTTTTTGATAGTGATATTTATCTGTCAGTTACATACATTTGAATAACTGCATTTTGTTTGTTTAAAGCGCAGGATCTGGGATTTAAATTATAGATAATTTTATAAATTTATCCATAAAATATATAGACAAAGTATTAATGCAAATCTATAGAAAATTTAATAATCTTTAATTTTTATAATAACATTAATCTTGAAAACATAACTTTCGAAGAAAAACTATTTTGAGTTCTAGAAAAGTGCCATTTCCGGTTATCCGATTTTCACCAAAATCTATCACAATTTACGCAGACAGAAAAGTTTACTATTGAATGTATCTTTCTGCGATTAAAAAGTTATGGTCTAATTATGGTCGTGACACCCAAGTTTTATACACTAGTGGCTCACTAACAATAACAAATACCATCTTAAAAGATGAACTATATCCATATGGATTATCATAACAAAATTAATTCAAATCGAATAAAGCATTTCGGACGGACTTTGAAGCAGAATACTGGCTAAACGGTGTACTTTCCTTAGAAGACAAGTTTAGTTAAATCGTCTTATTTTGGGCTCAGGAATCTGTGGTTACACCATGTCCTCCTATTTCCAAGACACCGTGTATAATAATATAAATAAATAAATATATCATCACGGCATAGTACCCATTGCTGGGTGTGCCAATCTGCTTTGTTCGCAGATATCGGTAATGATGATATATTTGTCCCGTGCGGGCGTTTACCAGGCGTCACCGCACGGGCATTCATTGCTGGCGTGGAGAGTGCACCACAGGGGTCAATTTTGTGCCATTTAAAATTCGAAAATATTTGGCGCCGGTCGGGATCGAACCCGGTTCCCCAGATTCGCGACCAGACACTCTGGCACACGGCCACGAGACCTCATAATAATATAATATAAATTTAACTTTTATATTTACTATTAGGCTATTTATACTCGTATACTATACTTTTAGTACAGGTACATTATCAAAACATAAATTTCACTTAGTGATACTCCTCTATTATAAGTGCATGCAATATATTCCAAAGATAATTCCAGAGATAGAGATAAAAGCCGTATTAAGCAATACGAACAATATTTATGTACCTACAGGATGTTACAACCAGGGTATTGTACAACCAGGGCATTAACAACCTGTATGTATTTTTTACCTTCCGTCACCTTTAGGTAAGGAAGGTATTGTCTTTGGTCAAAAAATTCGGTGGTGAGTTTTTGATGAATAAGCACGTTTTAGGGTCCCTAGAATACGATTTTACTATTTTTACGATGATGTCTGTATGTGTGTGCGTGTGTGTGTGTGTGTGTGTGCGCGTGTGCGTGTGCGTGTGCGTGTGCGTGTGCGTGTGCGTGTGCGTGTGCGTGTGCGTGTGCGTGTGCGTGTGCGTGTGCGTGTGCGTGTGCGTGTGCGTGTGCGTGTGCGTGTGCGTGTGCGTGTGCGTGTGCGTGTGCGTGTGCGTGTGCGTGTGCGTGTGCGTGTGCGTGTGCGTGTGCGTGTGCGTGTGCGTGTGCGTGTGCGTGTGCGTGTGCGTGTGCGTGTGCGTGTGCGTGTGCGTGTGCGTGTGCGTGTGCGTGTGCGTGTGCGTGTGCGTGTGCGTGTGAGTGTGCGTGTGCGTGTGCGTGTGCGTGTGCGTGTGCGTGTGCGTGTGCGTGTGCGTGTGCGTGTGCGTGTGCGTGTGCGTGTGCGTGTGCGTGTGCGTGTGCGTGTGCGTGTGCGTGTGCGTGTGTGTGTGTGTGTGTGTGTGTGGATGTGTGTGTGTAACAAAATTTTCGTCTACGATAACTCTAATACTACAATTCCAAAAATTATAATTCTTTCGTATTCCTCTTCGTTGCATCCATATAAAGAGCTGATTAGATTTTGGTTATAATTGGTCAACCGGAAGTACCCTTATTTGCAGATTTTAACAGTTTTTCTTGAAAAAACGATGTTAAATATCATTTTTTCACATTTAATGTTATTATAAATATGAAAGAACATTGCATTCTCTATACGATTTGACTGCATTTTATACTTCATATTAAATGGATATAGAGTTATAAAATTATAAAGAAATTAAATTTCATAAATTAGCCAGCTATGCTAGAAACAGCTACTATATTAAGAAAATTCTGATTGAAAGATGTCAGTGTCAAGTGCAATGACATATTCGTAGTATATTTGTGTCAGGATCTTTTTGCTCGAAATTTTCTGTATGAAATTTGTATAAAATACATACTACTGTCGAAAGGTAATGTACATACAAGAAATTTATAATCTTTTGCAAGGAACTTTCTGTATGGATTTTATAGAAAATACATACGCATTTACGAAAATTCTACCGGTAGATACCGCATCTACAGACTGTATTCGAAAACACTACCGGATTCATGAAGAATCTAATCTCAAAAAAAGGTAATGATGCAAAGCGAAGCGTACGCGGTAAAATAGGAAATGTGTTCAAAGTAGGACTCTGTTCAGTTTGTTAACTACGTAAAATTTCTAACCTGTTTAAAATTTAAATTTTTTTTCATAGGTTATGGATCTACCCTGTTTACCACTCGCGTTCTTAAAATAACGATTCTGGTAGCTATAACCCGATAAACAGCTATTTACTGGTAACAGTTTACCGGTAGAATTTTTGTAAATACCTCATATAACTGACGGAAGGTAATGTGCTGGCCACATCAGATTTTTTTATATTAATATTATTTAAATATGACTCTTAAGATTGCTATGAATGAAATAATAGTATATTATTCAATGAGCATGTAATGTATGTTTTTATTCATGAGAATGAAGTTTACATTACGAGCCGAAAGGCGAGTGATGTAAATCATTCGAATGAGTAATAGCCAGTACATGCGAATAGTATACTATACTTTATCCACAACTATCAATTAATAACATATCAATAACACATTTTAAAATATATGTAGAATTTTTTTAGTGACAACTTCAAACATTTTTCTCTTTACATAGACAAATCTAGTTATCGTTGTTACTGTAACAAAATTATGAAGTGATTTGACATTTAGCATTAGCAGTATATCTTAAAACCGCCAATTAAGACACAATTTTAGCTTAAGAAGAAAATAAAGTATATAAAATGACAAAACTATTGTAATTTTGAATTTATATGGGAAAAATTACTTATTAAAAGTAATTTTGTTTCTTTGAAAGGTAAGATTTAAATGTGACATAACGATTGAATAATATTATTTCATCGAACTGTCAATATTATTCAAATAGCAACAGTAACGAAGGTCATTAATTGATAAAAATCGGTTGAATTATAGGTATATTATTTAACAGTTGTGGGTTAATAAATAAATAGATGATATTTTTGACATGTCATTAGAGTGCCATGAAAGAAATAAATAAAAATTTTGTTCGCTAAATCATATTTTGTTATTAAATGTCATTTATTTTTTTCATTGCACTCTTACCCGGGATGGACAGCGTGTAGGGCCATCGGGAAATTCCCGATAGGCCGCGATTTGTAGGAGGCCGGTGGGCCTATCGGTTTTTTTTTCTGTCAAATATTATATTGTTAACTGTTATGATGCTAATAATGTATACCGTGCAGGGACCTGAACCGAAAAGTATTTCTGGTTCAGGTTCGGTTCAGGTTCAGGAAATAAATAGGTTCAGGTTCAGTTTCGGTTTAAGAAAATGAAAATTATAACGGTTCATCGGTTTTGGGTTCGGGTTCGAATTTCGGTTTAAAGCGGTAAATGATTACAAGCACAAAATATGGTGATATTAATTCATTTCAAAATAGTTTTAATAATTTAATTTGAATTTACAATTTTTTATTCTATATCTAACAGATTTGAACCGAATCTGAAATTAGAACGGTTTAAATTCGATTCAGGTTTATTGATCTTGACAAATAAAGGTTCAGTTCGGGTTCAGGTTCATCAAAAATTCGGATTAATTCGGGTTTTTGGTTAAGGTTCGGGTTCAGTTTCAGGTCCTTGATACCGTGTGCCTGTTTTAAAGGTGTACATAGGAGATTAACATGGAAAATCAGCTTTTTTACAATTTTCTACCCGCCTAAATATTTTAAACAAAAATGCGTTAAATAAAAGTTTTAGGGCATAAAATTCCGCATCTAAATCTATAAACGGAATAACCTTTACATGCTTTGTAACGACGGAAAAGATATATGAAAATGTCAAAAGTTACGTTGAAAATATCGACAGCCGTGGAATCAGTTCCACAAAATAAATAAATGCTTGACGTTTTATCTGTCACAACGTAAGTTAACTTATTTCACGTTTCGGACAATTTGATTTTGTCTCTAGTTTTATTAGATTTGTTCGTTCCGCTATGTTGCGTTTAATCGCAAAACGCGGCGGTAATAGGGGATTCCACCATTTTTTAAATATATAATTTCATCAGAAAGTATAAGTAAAACTAAGACTATTGGTGACAACCCGGTGAAAAAATTCCTATTAATAAGCGAGTTATGGTCCCCCGAAGTTTGAAAATATAGATGTGACGTCTGTTTTCTTCGTGGATCTAAAATGTTTTTGAAATGTATGCTATCTTTAAATTATATTTATAAAAAAAAAAATTAATATTATAACACTGTACATGTCTACATGCTTTATAATTGCAAATTTATCAAAATTATTAAGTTTAATGCAAGAAATTTATATTCAAATAAAAACTGTTTGAGAATTGCAGTACTGAACTGGTAGCCACGTGTCAGCTATTTGAATTTGTCCACTTCCATTGGTAGTAGACTCCATTCCCTAACTCGGTACTCGTTAAATATTTATAGGTGGTATTTGAGTCGCCAATCAAAATAATATATATGGATTTCATATGAGTGACGAGCTGCTAAAACAAAAACCCCATTATTTCCAAAGTATTTCAATTACATAATTTTATTTCTTTATTAATATTCATTATTAAGCATCTACTTTCACTATTTTTTACTAATTGTATTGTTGCTGCGTTTTGCGATTTACTGCCTGTCGTCACGGTAATAATTTAAGTTACTAAAAAATTTTTTTTTCAAACGTCGTAGAAATGGCACTTTTTGTGACTTGATTCACAAGGTAGAAGTTTCATTTCTACGCCGCTAGCAATTTTTACGCCGGCGGAGTAGAAATAAGCTAATTTCTACGCCGCCGGAGTAGAAATAGCTAATTTCTACGCCGGCGGCGAAGAAATAAAATAAACAAATATCCATAGAAACTACATAGAATTAGTGAATAAAAAGAAAAGTAGTGCGTTTGAAAAAAAAAATTTAATGTGTCATTCGGAATATAAGTGCCTCGCATGCAATTGTCCGACTCGTTTCGCTCGTCGAACAAACTTCCATGCTCGCCAAACAAAGTATCACTTTTACTCCTAATAACACAATACTATTCTGTTCGCTCCGTTTGCGTTAAATTATTTATTTATTTTCGAAGATACTTCTTGTTGCCCTATTAAAAATTATAAATGATACTCAATAAAAATATATTATTCCATTCTCCATTATTTAATTATTTACTATCGTTAATAAATAAATTTACCTTATTACAAATGATAATTCATATGACATTGACATTTATTTATTTTCCAAATGTATTTCAATTTCTAAAATTAATATTTATTTGTCAACCATTGTCACACTGGTACATCAAATGTAGGTGTGAATATGATGAATATTATCGCCGTTTATTTTTTTACCCTCGAGCCATGAGTCATTATAAAAATTATCACCGTCAACTACCGCGGCGTTTTACCGCAAGTTACTAGGAAAGCGGAACGAACAGAAACTAGGGACTTTACAGTGAATCGCGAATCGACATGAACAGAAAATTTTACCGCCGTTGTTCGCGGTAGACGCAGGGTAGCGGAAAGAACAAACCTATCATCTGAAATTGTTTTAAAAAAATCTGATGTGGCCAGCAAATAACCTCCCGTCAATTCCATGTTTAAAATAGCAATGAACTTCCGATTGATCGTTTGTAAACAAAATCTAATTTCTCGTTCCAATAAATAGAAAAGTTTGTAATACGAAATTTTGGATTATATTCTAATATGTTTATCCTCGAAAATCTGTTAAGGCGGTAGACTTGTCCCCGTCACGGTAACGAAAACATGGTTTAGAATTTCAACGAATCTGGCTGTAATATTAAACATTCACAACTGAAATTTTAAATGAAGAATGCGGAAGATGTAATTAATCAGTTAACTGATCGATTTTAAAATAAAATCTGTAACAAATGAGAAAAAAATTATATCATAATGACAATATTAGCCATTTTTCAACTTCAATTTTCTTCAAAATATTTATATTTTTTAAATATCTGATTAAGTTACAGTGTAAATATATCTTTGTTGATTCTATTTATGTTTTATTTTTAAAAATATATTATGTAGTTTATAAATAAATAGTGAAATTCTAATATGCAATTTTAGTATCGAAATTTACACATAGATGTCGCAGCATTGCACCCCTAAGTCTCCCCTATGTTTACCTGTTATTAGCTCCGCCCACTCCGCTTTGCCATAGGGTAAACTTCCGAACAATGGCGAAATTACAAATATGACTTTGTTTACAATGTTTATATTTATGGTACAATATTCACGTCTCGAATATTCTAAAATACCGAAATTTTAATTATTTTGAGCACTAAAAATTCTAATTTTAACAATAGATTCCCATACTAGCACAAATGAACTTTTGGGAAACAGTGTAAATAATGCTTTTAATTGAAATTTAGAATTACTTATCTACAAATAATAAAGGAAATATATAATTAAATATATATATATATATATATATATATATATATATATATATATATATATATATATACATATATATATATATATATATATATATATATATATATATATATATATATATATATATATATATATATATATATATATATATATATAAGCTAGTATGGAAATGTATGGGATAAAATACAAAAAGCTTGTTGGGGACGGGGATTCGAGTATATACTCGAAGCTCATAGAAAGTAAACCATACAGTAAGGATTTCTTTGTAGAAAAAATAGAATGTATTAACCACCTATTACGTGGGTATGGCAACAAATTAAGAGATTTGTGCAAAAAACAGTATAGTTCTTCTGCTCGTCATGTAAATATAAATTTAAGATCTGTTTTGTCAAAGAATATGACTCGATTACGACAAGCCATTCTATCGGCTGTTAAGTACCGGCAAAAAAATATTATTCAAAGCCATTGTTACACCGCAAATTTATTAAGAAGGGATATTCTCAATGGTCCAAGCCACGTATTTGGTGAACATAAGGAGTGCGCTAGTGCGCAGAAATTGCGTATTTTTGTACTGGGCGAAAAGAAGATGAGAGAAATTGAGTCCCTGAAATGAAAGCTTGTGGTTTATACCAGGATATTTGCTCATGTCTGAATAGACTTGCATGCAATTCAAAAAGTTTGTTGCATAATATGGACAATAATGCAGCTGAGAATTATAATTCCGTCCTAGCAAAATTTGTAGGAGGCAAACGGGTAAATTTAAGCAAAAGGAGTGCATACCAACTTCGTTGCCATGCAGCTGCGGTTTCCGTCAATTCGAAAGGACGTTTACATTCAGTTCTACATCATCCAATGACGGAACGGAGTCCAGGATTTCATACAAAAAAATATGTTAAAAATAAAATAAAATCACTTTCATGCAAAAGACGACGAAAATTAAATTTTTATACGCAGAAACAACAAAGTAATAAAAATAATGCAGAACCAGACGAGGACTATGGTTTAGAAAAAATACCTGATTTGGAATCACAACTATATGAAAGTAAAAAATCTGATGTGGACACCACACGACTTCCTTGTACACAAGACCAATATGAAGATGAAGTATAGACTCAATTATAAAATTGCACGTATTTGACGTAATTTGACATTAACATCTATTTTTTATTTTTTTGTTATTTTTTTGTCCTAATCCATAGCAAGCTTCATTACAAAAACCAAAAAGTATATAAGTTTTAAATTTACATATCTCGCTTGTACAAAGGGCTAATTTAATAATACTTGATGT
>OY720465.1:15061564-15064064 GCA_963082715.1 Harpalus rubripes
TTGTTCATTTGACTTAAATGGATCAATGGATCCTATGAGTTGAGTGTCATCAGCGTAGGAATGAACTTTGCAAAAATTGAAAGTAGATGGCATGTCGGCTACATATATTAAGAAAAATAATGGCCCTAAAATAGACCCTTGCGGAACGCCGCACTGTAGAGGAAACAATGTCGAACTAATTATATCTGAATTTGAAGACATGTATACTTGGAATGTTCTGTTACAAAGGTAATTATGACACCATCTCACTGCGTCATCGGAGAAGTTATAGTTTTTCAGTTTAGAGAGAAGTATACTATGATTCACCATATCAAACGCTTTTGAGAAATCTATTTGTATCAAAAGGGAGATTTTAGAATCATCGTAGTTTTTCAATAACATGTCAACTACATTTAAGAGGCATGTATTTATGCTATGTCCAGTTCTAAAACCAGACTGATTTTCTGGCAAAATGTTATTCTCCTTACAGAAATCAAAAATTTGATTATAGCACACTCTCTCGAGAACTTTAGACAACGCAGGAAGAATACTTATAGGGCGCATGTCGTCAAAAGTAGAACAATCTTTATGTTTCACTAACGGTTTTACAATTGCGGCTTTCCACAAATCAGGCACCTCACATTCAAGAATACAAGTATTCACTATGTGTGTGATATAGTCCTTAATTACGGGTAAAATAATTAGGATCATTTTCAGAGATATATTGTCTGAACCTATAGCATTAGATTTTTGTTTTTGGTGAATGTTAACCACTGTCTCACTGTCCGTACACTTAAAATTAAATGGTTGATTAGATTTCTCCATAGACATATTGTTCAAGTAATCTACCGTATTAGGGTTAATGATTGTGCTACCGACTTTGTCTAATAAATATTGTCCATAAGTATCACGCTTACAGAGAGTTTCTGGGATATTCTTTGTGACATCGTTTTTAACACCTGAATGTTTCATATTGTTCCAAAGTTTATTCGAATTATTAATATTTTTTATAATTTCATATTGTAAGAATGCCTGTTTTTCTCTACGAATTGCAGCCGTGGTTAAATTACGTAGTTGTTTATAATAATCTAATTTAGTTTCAGTTTTATATATTCCAGAAAGGTTTTATCACGTTTTTTTGCATAATTTTGATTACTGGAGTTATCCATGGACTGAATTTTTTCGAAGTTCTTGTGGTTCTAATAGGGGCATGAATGTTGAATAGTGAAACAATATTCTCATTTAGGTATTTCAATTTGCTGTTAACATTTTCAAGTGTTAAAATGTGATTCCAATTAATCTTTTCGCAGTCAGCAAAGAATTGCTCAGAATCAAAGTTTTTAAAATCTCTATACGTATAGAACTTAGCTCCTGATACACATTTAGGAAAATTTAAATAACAATAGGTACAGTATTATTCACGAAAGATGACTATTCAAGGTCATTTTCAAACCGTCTGGTATAATATTACTTGCAGTTAGCTTCACTACATTCCGTATACATAGGCGTGCACAAGGTATAACATTTGTGGGTACATTTTAATCGTTCAAAATTATTTCTTTTTTTTTAAACATCTACTTACATATTTTCTAAGAAATATCTTATTTTGATTTAATGATAATGAACACAAAGATACAAGACCTATAGCTACAAAATATTGAAATAGTTACTGAAAAGAATGATATAAGTACATATTTTGACAAATTTAAATTAAATGTTATTTTATTTATATAAATAAAACAATTATTTGCATTTAAAGTTATCTTTAATGATACAAAGATTTTTGATTACAGTAATACAACATATACAGTAATAATATTGTGATCGTATCCAAGTATAAATTTATTTACGAAAGATCATCGGATGATGGATAAAAAGGAAGATAACAAATTTTTACATCTCCTCTTGCAAACGTTTCGGTCATTTATTCAACCTTCATCAGTGCTGTGAGATATGTAGGCCAAACGAGAAAACATATGGACAGCATCACCTGTGACAGTGTAAGGAGTTGACCTTACACTGTCACAGGTGATGCTGTCCATGTTTTCTCGTTTGGCCTACATATCTCACAGCACTGATGAAGGTTAAATAAATGACCGAAACGTTTGCAAGAGGAGATGTAAAAATTTGTTATCTTCCTTTTTATCCATCATCCGATGATCTTTCGTAAATATACAGTAATGTCTGCTTATAACGAACCCGGTTATAGCGATCTTCCAGGTAAAACGAGCTAATTTCAATGTACGAACAGTATAAGAACAGTGCTATTGTTTTCGTTTATAACGAACCGATTTTTCCGGTCCCTTCGAGTTCGTTATAAGTGAACATTACTGTAATTACAATAAATACATTTTAATTACAATAATGAAAATGACTAATTTATCCGAGCATATATACCCACA
This sequence comes from Harpalus rubripes, assembly GCA_963082715.1. Lineage (NCBI taxonomy): Eukaryota > Metazoa > Arthropoda > Insecta > Coleoptera > Carabidae > Harpalus > Harpalus rubripes. The sequence goes on from OY720465.1 coordinate 15,063,946, forward strand.
TATTTTTACGGGTTTCTGGTCGCGAATCTGGGAACCCAGGTTCGCTCCGAACCAACGCCAAAAATTATTTCGAATTTTAAATGTCACAAAATTGACCCCTGTAGGGTATTCAATGCTAG
>OY720465.1:15074064-15129064 GCA_963082715.1 Harpalus rubripes
TTTACTGTGTAAACTCGGTTCACGTTTGAACCAATCAGAGAGCTAGAATCTTAAGCCCTATCTCATCTAACGCTCTATAGTTAAAACGGATATAGTATAGTGTTAAAAGTGAATGTCAAAAAATTATTAGAAATACAAATTTAAATTAAAAAATAGTGTTTGTAGAAAAAATAGTGTATGATATACGTGTTAAAAGTGATTTTATTTTGTTCGAAGGTTTGGATCACTCCGCTTCGCGTCGTGTTCCAAACTTCCTTCTCTCAAAATAAAATGTCACTTTTAACACATACCTATCATAAATAACTATTATTTTTCAACTTAAGAACCGTCAACACTAACACACGTATTCCAACGTTTTTCTAATAAAGCTATACCTTCAAAATAATTTTTTTTGATAATTCTGCAAAATACAACTCTACGGCGTTTTCCAAGTCATTATTCGATAAAAAGCGACGCCCTCTCAAATGTTTTTTTGAGTTTTGGAAAGAGATAATAGTCACAGGGAGCGAGATCAGGACTGTAATTCCTCTAAGCCGCATTCATTGTCTACTGCTTGAAGAATTCTTGTTTTATGTAGTTGTCGTGCAGAAGCAGAGTTTTCTGAGCATAATTGTGGGGTCTTATTTCGCGTATAACCGCTTTCAAGTTCTTAATTTTTGTAGACATTCCCCGTTATTGTAGTCCCTTTTGGCATATACTCAATTTAAAAAATACCCCCCGCGTCCCAGAAAACTGTAGCCATAATTTTTCCCGCATTGTGTCTTCGCTTTCTTGGGTGGTGGAGAGCCCTTATTAATCCATTGCATGAACTCTTGTTTCGTGGGAGGTTCAAAATGGTGTACCCAGGTCTCATCCCCGGTTATAATTCTTTAGAAAAAGTCTTCATCTTGGGATAAAGCAGTCAAATTGTCCTCGCAAATTTGTCGTTTACACAGTTTTTGTTCGGGGACTGAGCACTGTGGGAATTTATCGTGCCGACACTTTGCTAATTCCCAAATCTTCGTGTAGAATTTTAAAAACACTCGTTTCTGATATTCGTATTTCTCTAGCAATAACTGAAATTTTTACTCGGCGATCAGTCAACACCAAATCTCCAACTTTGTTGATGATTTCTTCAGTTCGTGCTTCTAGAGGTCTTCCACACTTTGGGTCATCATGAATGGATTCCCTGCCCCATTTGAACTGCTTGCACCAATATTTGACTTGGAAATAGAACGGACTGTTTTCTCCATACACTGCCACCATTTTCTCGCATGGATATTCTTCGGGCTACTGCCTTCTTTCGATAGAAATTTTATGATGCTTCTATGTTCAAGTTTCAAATCACTCATTTTCGTTTCTTTAAACTGATATAAAAATGACAAATGTTAAGCGATTGGAGCCAAATTTGGAGATGACAGTATAAAATGTCACAGAAACTTGACATAAGAAAATTGTTTTTTTTTTTTTTTTATATATACCATATAATATTTACAATCTGTTATAATAACAATAAGTAAATTTTATAACAATGTATATTACAATAACAGGAGGAAGTTAGCACCCATTGATGCTTCCTTCAATACGTCAACTATTAAGTAATTTATTTATCTTTTTAATTAACGATTAAATCTGTAGGGTGGATCAATATGGTGGTGTCTTCACTGTTGTCTAATAGATTTACTGCTGTGTGATTTGGATGGTTTTCCAGGCGTTTTATGTATTTTGCGCTGAAATTTGTTATTTCTTCTTTCACTGTCTTTATGTTTAAGTCATTTTGTATTGTCAAATTTTTGACGTACCAGGGTGCGTCGAGTATTGATCTGAGCGTTTTGGATTCGAATCTGTGGATAATTTTTTTGCTTGAGTTGCTTGCGGTTCCCCAAAGTTGAACACCATATGTCCATATGGGTTTTAATATTGTTTTGTATAGCAGGAGTTTATTGTCATTTGAAAGTTTAGAGTTTTTACCAAGCATCCAGTACATCTTTTTGTATTTTAGATTAAGTTGTTTTCTTTTTGTTTTGACGTGAATAGACCAAGTCAGTCGTCGGTCGAGGTGTAGTCCTAGGTATTTCACTACATTCACTTGCGGAAGGGGTTGATTGTTCAGTGCTACTGGTGGACATGTACGTTTTCGGGTCGTAAAAGTGATGTGCGAGGATTTTGTAGCGTTAGCTTTAATTTTCCACTTTTGTAGCCAAGTCTCTATTTCTATTAAGTGGTCTTGGAGTAAGTTTGAGGCTACTACAGGATCATTGTGAGAGGCTAGTATTGCAGTATCATCTGCAAACGTAGCAGTCATAGTATGTGGTGAAGTTGGTAGGTCGTATGTGTAGAGGAGGAATAGTACTGGTCCTAGCACGCTGCCTTGCGGGACGCCAGATCGGATAGGGATTAGGTTTGAATGTTCCTCATTGAACTTTACTTGGAAGTTTCTTTCATTAAGGTACGATTTTAAGAGTTGGTAAAAGTCGTTAGGTAAGGTTTTTTTAGTTTATACAGGAGGCCTTCGTGCCACACCTTATCGAAGGCTTGCGTTATGTCTAGAAACGCGGCTGAACAGTATCTTTTTTCTTCAATGTCGTTTCTAATTTTGTTCACTATTCGGTGTGTTTGTTCTATGGTAGCGTGTTTTGCTCTAAATCCATATTGGTAGTATGGAATTAGATTATTTTTAGTTACTATTTGATAGTATGGGGAGTAGGCTAATCGGTCGGTATGATGCAGTATTTTCTGGTGGTTTCCCAGGTTTTTGGATTAAGATGATTACGGAAACTTTCCTTTGAGATGGGTAATGTTTGAGTCTAAGAATAGCGTTAAAAATTGAGTTTATTAGTTTTATAGCTCTATCTGGTAGTTCCTGGAGGATTTTACCAGTGATTAGCTCGTACCCTGGCGCTTTTCACGGATCTAAAGTTTTGATTATTTCTTTAATTTCATGTTTGTATATTTTTCCGATAGGATGCGAGGTTCGGTCCGGAGTTTCTAATGATTCAAGAATTTCCTGTTCGTCTTGTGTGTTATTGTTGATTGGGAATGGTTGGAATACTTCAGTTAGATGTTCCGCGAATGTTTCACATTTTTCTTTGTCGCTTCTTGCCCAGGTGTTATCTTGTTTTCTTATAGGTGGTATTTTTTGTGTTGGTCGTTTTAAGTGTTTTGTGGCCTTCCACAATGAATAATCAGTAGATTGGGTGTTTGTTAGATTATTAAGGTATTCTTGTATATTTTTGTTTCTCCATTCGTTTAGCATATTTTTAACTTCTCTTTCTGCTCGATTGAGCTGAGTTTTTGTTATCGGGTTACGCGTTTGTTGCCACTGTCTTCTAATGCGTCGTTTTTCATTTATAGCTTCTTTAATAGTGTTTGGCACGAAAGTTTTATTGCTTTTTTCTTCTAACACAGGTGATGCGTTCCTGGCTGCTTGTTGTATTGTCTGGGTAAGATGTTTAATTGCTTCATCAATATCTTTGTCTTGTTTAAGTGTTGGGTTAGGATTAATTTTCTCATCAATCTGGTCTTGAAAATAGTCCCAGTCCGTAAATTTATTATGAAGTGTTGGTGGTTTTGTTTTTATTATTCCATTAGCATTGAGTACGAGGAAGATTGGGGTATGGTCTGATGATAGTTCAAGGCTTGCTTTTACTTGTAATTTATTTTGTGGAATATTTTTTGTTATATAGAAATCCAGTAGGTCAGGTATTTTGTTTGGATCAGTGGGCCAATAAGTCGGCTCACCTGTAGATTTAAAATCAAGGTTGTTATTTTGGATTGTTTTTAGTAATTCTCGCCCTCTTGTTGTTATTAATCGCGATCCCCACATGGTATGTTTCGCATTATAGTCTCCACCTAGGATATATTTGTTTCCAAGCGTATTTAGAAATTGTTCGAAATGCTCTTGTTTTGTATTATGTTTTGGTGGGCAGTATATCGCGGATAGAGTGATCGGTCCAGCCCATTCTTCAATTAGAATGGTGGTTGCTTGAAGGTGATCCATAGTGTATTCAGGAAGTGGATAGTGTTTTAGTTTGTTTTTTATTATTATTGCAGTACCCCCGTGTGCTGTGCCATCAGGATGTTGTGTGTCATATATTGTGTAATGTGGTATTTTTAGGTGAGTCTGGTTTGTGAAATGGGTTTCAGAAATGAGCATGATGTCTATTTCGTGTTCAAGGAGGAAAATTTTTAACTCTTGGCTATGGTTGGCCAAGCCATTAGCGTTCCATAATGCTACTTTTAATGCTTGCATTACGGAAGTTTGGAAATTAACGTTGTGAGTAGATTAAGAATGGTATCCATTTTTCCCATTAGCTGTACCATCATTTCTTCTAGTTTATTTTGTGTTGGGTGGGTAGTATTATTCGGGAGTTTTGTTTCATTGGTTATTTGTGAGTACGTGGTGTTTGGGTTTACCTTTTGATATGTCCTTGCTGTTTCTTCGGAGGTGTGTATACGGAACATCCCTTGTAGTTTGCTGGGTGGTTAGCTTTACATAATACGCATTTTACTGGAGCGTTTTTATCTTTGTTGCAGACTTTGGTTGCATGGTCGTCGCCACATTTGACACAACGTTCTTGTCTTCTGCAATAGGTTTTAGTGTGCCCATACCTCTGGCATCTGGCACATTGGGGGATTTCCTTTTTTGGCCTGGGTGGTTCAATAATAACTTTGGTGTTCTGTAGGTAGTTTATGTCGTAAATTGATTTGTTGTTTATATTCTGCTCCAGCTCGACAATGAACATTGGTAGCGGATGTTTGTCAATTCTATGTTTTATATTGTACATATTCTTCACTTTGTGTCCTTTTGATTCAATTTCTTTTTTAAGTTCGCTTACTTCTGTTGTATGGTGCATATTTTTTATGAATACACGGTATGAGCGAATTTCTTTTATCTGGTAGGTGTGGAATTCTGTATTAGTTTTACCTTCCGTCACCTTTAGGAAAGGAAGGTATTGTCTTTGGTAAAAAAATTCGGTGGTGAGTTTTTGATGAATATGCACGTTTTAGGGTCCCTAGAATACGATTTTACTATTTTTACGATGATGTCTGTATGTGCGTGTGTGTATGTATGTGTGTGTGTGTGTGTGTGTGTGTGTGTGTGCGCGTGTGTGTGTGTGTGTGTGTGTGTGTGTGTGTGTGTGTGTCTGTGTGTGACAAAATTTTCTAATGCGATAACTCTAATATTACAATTCCAAAAATTATAATTCTTTCGTATTCCTCTTCGTTACATCCATGTGAAGAGCTGATTAGATTTTGGTTATAATTGGTCAACCGGAAGTACCCTCATCAGAAGATTTTAACAGTTTTTCTTGAAAAAACGATGTTAAATATCATTTTTCACATTTAATGTTATTATAAATATTAAAGAATTATTTATTCTCTATACGATTTGAATACATTTTATACTTCATATTAAATGGATATAGAGTTAAAAAATTATAAAGAAATTAAATATCATATACATTAGTCAGCTTTGCTATAACTCTGGAAACAGCTGCTACATTAAGAAAATTCTGATTGAAAGGTGTCAGTGTCAAGTGCAGTTGACAGTGTGTTTATGTTATAATTTTACTGGAAATATAGGATCTTTTGTTAGAAACTTTCTGTATGGAATTTGTATAAAATACATACAACTGCTTTAAGGTAATGTACAAGAAATATAATCTTTTGCAAGGAACTTTCTGTATGACATTTATACAAAATACATAGAACTGACGGAAGGTAATGTGCTGGCCACATCAGATTTTTTTCTAAGATATTGACGATTTTTCTGTAACTTTCAGTGCTGTTTGGTTGAAGTTTTATCTGATTATTTGCTATCGTTTTTAAGTAGTAGCTATCTTTAACTTCCTTGTCTAGAAGTGTTATTAGGGGCTTGATATCTTCTATATCTGGAATGCATATTGGTGGTGGCTCCAAGACTTTTGTATTTATTTCCATTTGTTCAGTTTGCGTGCCGTTGCCGAGGGCTTGGAAACGATTTTGCGTTGGTATTGACTGAGTTTCTTCATGGGTGTCTGTGGATGTTCTTGGTTTTACTCTTCTTATGTCGTTTGTATCGTTATCTCTTTTATTTTTTCTAGCTTCAGGTACTTTTTGCCATTGGCTAGATGGATTTTGAGATGATCTCATATTTGTACAGGCACTTCGGCCAGAGGCCTCAGTGCTGTAACACTTTACACTTTTAATTATTTGATTTAATATGTTTGTATTAAATTACAGACGTAATTTTAATTTTGGACAGGATGTTTGTGATTATCTAATTCTTTGGAGCTCTATAGAAACACGTCCGTTCACTACGAGTGTCGGAAGTCGAATAAGAAAATTGTCGCGATAGTATATTGTTTTCATAGCTAGGTATGTTATAAATGATAATTAAATGTTAGCGCTGAAAATTAGAATATTAAAACACATTTATCACCCAAACCGGTATATACAGTATTAATACAAAAATAATAACAAATCTAGATGACCGTCGCCTGGCCGAACCCGGCCACGCGGAATCCTCCTTCACGCCGTGATTATTTCTGTAAAAGAATTAACACATGAGAAATACTCAGTGAGGAGGCAATCATTTACATAAGGTTCAGGCATTCACACACCGTACACACATGTTGGCAACTACGGGCAGTACCGCTAGTTACTACGGAACCTCTGCCGCTTCGGTGGTGATCCGGAGACAATCCTCTTAACCAACTGGATCAGATCACTACAGCCCTAACTGCTGCTGCCGTTGGCGACACCAGATGTGGGTCACTACAGCCTTCCCTGCTGCTACGCTGGCGACCCTCGGGTTCATACGAGCGGCCACTACGGAACCACTGCCGCTTCGGTGGTGATCCGGAGACATTCCTCTTAACCAACTGGATCAGATCACTACAGCCCTAACTGCTGCTGCCGTTGGCGACACCAGATGTGGGTCACTACAGCCTTCCCTGCTGCTACGCTGGCGACCCTCGGGTTCACACGAGCGGCCACTACGGAACCACTGCCGCTTCGGTGGTGATCCGGAGACATTCCTCTTAACCAACTGGATCAGATCACTACAGCCCTAACTGCTGCTGCCGTTGGCGACACCAGATGTGGGTCACTACAGCCTTCCCTGCTGCTACGCTGGCGACCCTCGGGTTCACACGAGCGGCCACTACGGAACCACTGCCGCTTCGGTGGTGATCCGGAGACATTCCTCTTAACCAACTGGATCAGATCACTACAGCCCTAACTGCTGCTGCCGTTGGCGACACCAGATGTGGGTCACTACAGCCTTCCCTGCTGCTACCGTTGGCGACCCTCGGGTTCACACGAGCAGCCACTACGGAACCACTGCCGCTTCGGTGGTGATCCGGAGACATTCCTCTTAACCAACTGGATCAGATCACTACAGCCCTAACTGCTGCTGCCGTTGGCGACACCAGATGTGGGTCACTACAGCCTTCCCTGCTGCTACCGTTGACGACCCTCGGGTTCACACGATGCGGCCACTACAGTACCCAGTACTGCTCACACGCACACCCACAATCATACACATGCTAGATTAACTCTCTCACCTGAATCACGATAATATCGATGTTCTCACACTGAAATCTAGAAATAAACTGAAAATAAAATACGTGAATACCAGTATCATTAAATGTAGCTCTTATCCAACAGCATCGGTTACGTACCTAAATAGCTAATTAGAGACAAAACATAATAAATTTAATAAAAATAATCTTACGCAAAATAATATCTGTGACAGGTAGATGACATAAAAAAACTCCGCTCGTATGTTAGAGATTTTTCTAATAATTGCTGGACTGGGCCGCTTATTAAAAGTAGCAATAAATAAATCGGAGAGTTCTCTTAAATTGGACTTTACCATGTTATGATTTGTACTACTTCTTCAATTGTATATATCATTTTGAAAGATGACATGCACTTTGATGACTTTCACAACTTCCTATGTCGTTAAAAAAACGCGATCATACATTGCCGTCAATCATTTTAAATGTAACTATGGTAATGACATATGCCCATATTCACTATAAAAAAATGTGGTATGGCCAACACAATACCTCCCGCCATTTGCAGCCCGAGTCAAAAAAGATTAAGTTAATCCTTATTTTTGGATTAGCGAATTTTACTCTAATTTTGACAGTTTATTTCTTAAAATTTAAAATATAGTCTGATCTAATCCAAGTAACTACCTTTTTTAAACCCCTCAACAGGATTAAATCCCAATTACAGAGTGGGTTCACATTCACACACATCCATGCCTTAGTGCGATACGAACCTAGAGTCCCGAGGGCAGTCATGACAAGAGGCGTTGCTCTAACCATTAGACACCAGAGGTATAATAAAATGAAGATTAAATTTTAAATACCGGGATAGAATAGAATTCACAAACCCAAAAATGAGGATTAGCTTAAACATTTTTGTGAATCGTTAATTTTTATTAATCTAAATACATACCTACATATTTACTTATGCTGGAAACTGTATTGAATTCCTTTTCTATTGTTCTATTTACTTTTTTCTTTTTAAAATGTTACTAATATTATTTTGAAATGATTAATTCTTTGATAGTGACATTTATCTGTCAGTTACGTACATTTGAATAACTGCGTTTTGTTTGTTTAAAGCCTAGGATCTGAGATTTAAATTATAGATAATTATATAAATTTATTCGTAAAATAAATAGAAAAAGTATTAATGCAAATATATAGAAAATTTAATAATCTTTAATTTTTATAATAACATTAATCTCGAAAAAATAACATTTAAAGGTATTTTTCGAAGAAAAACTATTTCAGCTTCTAGTAAAGTGCTATTTCCGGTTATCCGATTTTCACCAAAATCTAATGGGCTGTCCATTATAGAAAAAGTTCGAAATACAAGGTTTCAAATTTTTTTGAATGATAGTGTTTGAGTTGCACACCCACACACATACGCACACTTACACGCACACACACACACACACACGCACTCACAAACGCGCGCACACACACACACACACACACACACACACACACACACACACACATACACACACAACGCGCGCGCACACACGCGCGTACACCAACGCGCACACACACACGCGAGCACGCGCGCTCGCACACACGTACGCACACACACACGTACGCACACACACACACGTACGCACACACACACACACACGTACGCACACACACACACATACACGTACACACACACACACGTACGCACACACACACACACACACACACATACGTACGCACACACACACACGTACGCACACACACACACACACACAAATTGGATTCTAGGGACCTTAAAACGTGGTCATTTACCAAAATCTCGATATGCGATTTTTAGCACGATCCCTATACCTCCTTTACCAAGGGTAGCGAGAGGTAAAAATTAAAAATTTAGGTCCCGTATTTTGAGAACCACTGGTTTTAAAATATTTCTTTTTCTGTTCGTTACATTAATTAACCTGATAAAATAGAAATTGTTTGCTAATTTAACCTTCTTCGTAACTCATAGTTCTCGAGACAGCAATGGTGGCCCATTTAAAATGAACAACCTGTACATAAGTACATAAATATTGTTCGTATTGCTTCATACAAAAAGGTCACTAATATTCATTATGGCTTTTATCTCTCTATCTGTTCAAATCTTTGGATTATGTTTTTTATGTTTCATGCACTTATAATTGTATTTCTAACTGATAAGATAATTTGTCAATTTTTAAATCTTGTAACAAAAATCTGCCTCTATTGCTTTGTTTTCTGAGCCACAAAATAAAAGAAAATTATAATATAAAATTTATTTAGAAATTGCATCTAATTATTATTGCGTTAAAGGGTTAAAGGATAATACTATGTGGTCTGATAGTGACGTTAAATTTTTTTTGTGCAACCGGACGCGAAATAAGCATTTCGCAGCCGCAATACAGGCCGCGAAATTCAATTTCGCGACCGTTGTTATGGCAATGGCCGCGAAATGAATATCGCGGCCGTTGTCATGGTAGCGGCCGCGAAATTAGGTAAACAACCACTTTGACACTTGAGAATTGCATGGTTTTGTTTATCAAATGTTAATCCCATAGCCACCTTGAAAGCCAACTTTCTATTTACATTGAAACTGTTTAAAATTCATAAAATTTGTAATTACATATTTTTTACGGTTGCACAAAAAATATTGTGTACACCTTGTCCGCGAAATCCTTTATAGCGCCCTCGAGAAATTTTTCTCTCGGTACGCTAAAGAGTGATTTCGCGGCCTTGATATACAAATAACTATTTTTAATATTTCTTATTGAATTTATACCGAATGGCACTCGAAATCCGTTACATAAGCATTTAACATGGGGCAGCAGTTTTTTTTCTTGCGCGTTGCTTCCCAAAATTACTTTACAAAAAAAAATTTAATTGAAACTTGTGGAGGCTATGAAATACACAATAGGACTGTTGCAAAAAGTTTTATACATATAGGTCCGTACCACGATCACGGTTTTAACTAAAACACTGTTTTAAGAAATGTCAAATTCAAATTTCATTATTTAATTTCTCCCTTATGTTTAAAGAACGATTTTTTTAAAAAATATTTGTTCGAATACAAACTATGTTCTGCTTTAAAATCATATTTTGATAAATTTTATATTATTTATTATTATTAAATAATGAAATTTGACATTTCTTAAAACAGCGTTTTAGTTAAAACCGTGATCGTGGTACGAGCCATTCTTTTTAAGTATCAAATTTTTAAAAAATATTGTTCATAAATAGCCTCAAATTTGAATATATCACGAAATATCCATTACATATCTTACAATTATTGAAATTTGGCGACAAAGTTCATACAGCTTAACATGACAACTATCGCCTTCGTTATTTTATATAAATAACGTTAGTGACAAACTGTTTTCTTATTGGTCGTAAATGACGTGCTATATGTAATTTGACGTCACTGGAGTGGGGGGTTTCATTTAATTATTTTCCAAATTAACAAGAAATCATTATTTTTTTATTATACTATTAAAAATATTGGATAAACTTTTATTTAAAATACTTCTTGAAAAATGTGAAATCGGCTCATTATTGATACAACTTTTGCTTACCTTACGCTAGTATGTTATTTTTATCTTGTATACAAAAGTGAAAGAATAACCGCTAGGCAAATATACACCATTTTACATATCGACGCCAAATTTCGGTTTTCAGATTTCCGCGGAAATATCCATTTTGACCATCCCTGAATTAATTTTGACTATTTTCGTCGTGACGTCTGTACGTATATACACACATATCTCGCATAACTCAAAACCAGTAAGCCGTAGAAAGTTGAAATTTTGTATTTAGGACTGCTATAACATCTAGTTGTGCACCTCCCTTTTTGGTCATTACATAATTTCCAAAAGTGGTACCTTATTTGAAGCACTTATGCTCAAAGAACGATTTTTTAAAAAATATTTGTTTGAATACAAAGAATGATTTTTTTAAAAATATTTGTTTGAATACAAACTATGTTCTACTTTAAAATTATATTTTGATAAATTTATTATTATTATTATTATTATTATTATTATTATATCTTAAAATAGCGTTTTAGTTGTTAAAACAAGGTTTGTGGTACCAGCCATTATGTATATGAATAACGCGTCAAAACTAAACTTAGTGACTATTAAAGTAACTATAGTTCATTTTTTTAAAGAATGCAGTACAGGGAAGATAGGGCTTATTTGACCTTGTTCTCTGGTTGGCTTAAATCGAGAAGAAGTTTACACCGACGATATTTATTTCTCCATTTCAACCTATACTCTACTAATCTCTCTCTTTTCACATACATTTGTAGTCATTAGCGTAGAATTTGTTGATACGTAATTAAATGAATATAATATAATAATTTCTAAATATATAATATATTATAATATAATAGAACGGTAAATTACAATGCGGCTAATATTAGTTCGTACGCCAATGCATGTTGAGCTGTCAGTTGTCAATGGCTGCCGTGTCAATTCTCAATTGTCAACTGATCTGTTTGTATCATTTCCATTTTTTTGCGTTTTTCTCCATTTATGTGTTTGTTTTTAATCTGTATTTTTCAATACAAACAATAGTAGTATTCGTTCTTTCTGGTTTTGTTGTTTTATCTCATTGAAGAATGTGTGCACCGTCGTATAAAGAAAAATCCGAAGGGAAAACTTTTAAAAAGTGGACAAAAGGTAATGCCCTACAACAGTTATTTGGCCCATAAAAGTAAGGGTGCAACAAAAACTAAAGCTGTGGCACTCACTGCAGCAGCTGTTGGAATCTCTGAAAGATCTATGTACAAAATTGTTGCGGAAATGGATAAAACAGCACAAGTTTCATCACCAAAGAAAAAAAGAATGCGCGAAGATTTGTATTCAAAATTATCGGAAGATTATTATGGAGATTGTGCCACAAGGATGATTTTCATGTAACAAATTGTTAAAAACTGTTGACAAACAATTTACTGTGTTGTTTTAAGCTTTGCTTTTTTACATTCTCTACTGTTATCACGATAATTGTAAATTATTTAAAAATTGATTTACTCCATCCATTTTAATTGTATAAGATATATAATTCTTTTATGGGGTCTCGTGGCCGCGTGCCTGAGTGTCAAGTCGCGAATCTGGGGAACCGGGTTCCCTCCCTCCCGACGCCAAATATTTCCAATTTTAAATGGCACTAAATTGACCCCTGTGGTGCACTCTCCACGCCCGCAATGAGTGCCCGTGAGGTGACGCCTGGTAAGCGCCCGCACGGTGCAAATATTTCATCATTACTGATATCTGTGTTTACAAAGCAGATTGGCACACCCAGCAATGGGTAATATGCCGTGATGATATATTTATTTATTTTATTTATTACTATTATTATTATTATTATTATTATTATTATTATTATCAATGTTTTGAATTTAAATATATGTGTTTTTATTATGCTTTTTTAGTAATTATAGCTTATTCAACTTCTCATTTTAAATTACTAATTTAAAAAGTAAACTTGAAATTTTTCTTTATTTTGCTGTAATATTTTGAAAATTGCCATTACTAAATTACCAATTTTATATTCAAATGTAATTACATAACTGTTATTATTTCAAGTAACTATATTTGAATTTAGCGCCACATTTTATAACTAGATTGATCGTTTATCATAGTGTAAATCAGGTTTCTAGTTACTGCATTCTTAAAAAAATGTACTTAGACACAACTTACATAAAACTGAATCTAGGGAGAACCGGGGCTGGCGCTGGCGCAATGTACACCATATCATAACCAGAGCTGGGCGGCTGGGCAATACTTGCTAGAAAAGTACATTTAGGCTCGCAAGTACTTTCAGTACTTCACTTCAAGTACTGTACTTATGAGAATTGTTTGTCCGTCTGTGTTTCTTTTGCAGTGGTGTGGTGTTATTCCTGTAGTACATAATTATTTGAATTTCATTAATAAATATATTTTCAGCAATAATAATCTAATCTGCATACTGCATATACATATAATGTTTGTATTACCTAATTACAGTGCTGGGACTTGGCCGTATCGCATGACATAAAAATGACATTCCAACATCTTGGTACAGCTTCTCGTATCGCTTGGCGATCATATGACGTCAATTTTACGTCATAAGATCGCTAGGTGATACGGCAGTACCAGCGAGGAACTCTTGTTTTAAATAACCAAATTTTTGTCAATCACATTTTAAGGTCCATATAATCAGAAAAATATCAATTATCTGAAAAAGTACTTGCACTCAAATTTACAAGTACTTCGTACTTACAAGTACTTTAGAAACTAAAAAAGTACTTGAACTTCAAGTACATTTAGAAACATCAAGATACTTGGTACTTGTACTTCAAGTACTACTTTCCGGTACTTTGCTCAGCTCTGATCATAACCAAAGAAAAACGCGACGTTGTCATTCATTTTTATATACTCAAACACAAATAAAAAACCAATATAAACGTTATATTAAATGATTTAAAATTCATCATACATTTATATGAATAATTGAACTAAATCAGTAGATAATAGGCATTTACGAAAATTCTACCGGTGAGCTGTTACCGGTATATATCGGTAAACAGCTGTTTACCAGATTAAAGCTACCGGAATCGATATTTTAAGAACGCAAGTGGTAAACAGGGTAGATTGCTAACCTATGAAAATTTTTTGAAAGTTTGAACAGATTTGAAATTTCACGTAGTTAACAAACTGAGCACAGTGCTACTTCCGATTCTAACATACGCGCGCGCTTTCCTTGGCCATTGATTATATATACTAGCGTATACGCTAGTATATATAATCAATGCCTTGGCATTACTAACTTTTTTGAGGTTAGATTCTTCATTTACCGCATTCACCGGCTGAATTACTCGATCCACAAATCATGGATCCGGTAGATGGATCTGGTAGATATGGTACAATTTTCGAACACGGTAACTATTAACCACTCGTGTTTTCGAACGCAATCGGTAGATGCGGTATTTACCGGTAGAATTTTCGTAAATGCCTATTGTTTGCTATTTTCATTGACAATTATAAATAAACAAATTTGTTACGTTTGTTGTTGCTGGGCGACTTTAAAGTACTGGCGTGTTTTAATCTTGAGATAATGAACGCGTTTTAGTGCGCTAGTCATTGATTATAATGCAGGTATAATAAAAAAATCTGATGTGGCCAGCACATTACCTTCCGTCAGTTCTCGGACCATCTCAACTACAGATAGGACAGCTAATGTATTTTTCGAAATACAAAATAGTGACATCTACAGAATGCTTCCATGAACTAACGCACACTGTGATGGCTTGGTCGGCTTGGTAGTTTATGACATAGGAGATATGCCATAAATTGAAATTTTGAATTTTTAAAATAAAAGACATAATAAGAAAATTGAATATAAGTACATACATATATTTTAAATAATCACAATACAATAACTATAAATTCATTTCTCAATAAATTTAAAATTACTTGTCAGATAGACATACACTTCTATTTTAATTTTTGTTTATATGTAAGATAAAAGGATATTGGAAATGGTACGACATTTTATCATTAAATATAAAAGTAAACGTCTATTTGCTTCTTTTCACTGCACTTTATATCAAACAGCACAACGAATGTTCATCAGCTTATTGAATTTCAATTCCGTATTACGTCAAAAAATAAACAATGTTAATACACTTTAAAACTGGAGAAATCACGAAATAAATCACTACTGGCACTATAACTAAATCTATAAACTATTACAAATTGGATTACCAAATAATTAAAGATGTTAAAGCATACGTTCAATGACATGTGTGATGACTTATGTGACTTTACAATTCAAAATATTGCAAAATGTTTTGAACTCAAAGCTGACTTAATCCATTTTCTTACAATTTAAACACTGTCGCGCCTCTACAGTTTGCTTCCTGGAACTATGCCAGTGTTTTAGCACATTCATTTAGCTGTCCGGTGCCTGCGTCAGTTCTATGTATTTTGTACAAATTTCATACAGAAAGTTTCTTGCCAAAGATTATATTTCTTGTACTTTACCTTCCGGCAGTGGCATGTATTTTATGCAAATTCCACACATAAAATTTATAGCAAAAGATCCTATATTTCCAGCAAATTATAAGACATACAAACTATGTCAATTTCACTTGACACTGACATCTTTCAATCAAAATTTTCTTAATATAGTAGCTGTTTCCATAGCTATGGCTACTTTATGAAATTTAATTTCTTTAAATTTTTGTAACTCTATATCCATTTAATATTAAGTATAAAATGCAGTCAAATCGTATAGAGAATAAAATATTCTTTAATATTTATAATAACATTAAATGTGAAAAAATGATATTTAACATAGTTTTTTCAAGAAAAACTGTTAAAATCTTCAAATGAGGGTACTTCCGGTTGTCCAATTCTAACCAAAATCTAATCAGCTCTTCACATGAGAAATATGAAAGAATTATAATTTTTGGAATTGTAGTAGTAAAGTTATCGTAGACGAAAATTTTGTTACACACACACACACACACGCACGCACGCACGCACGCACGCACGCACGCACGCACGCACGCACGCACGCACGCACGCACGCACGCACGCACGCACGCACGCACGCACGCACGCACGCACGCACGCACGCACGCACGCACGCACGCACGCACGCACGCACGCACGCACGCACGCACGCACGCACGCACGCACGCACGCACGCACGCACGCACGCACGCACGCACGCACGCACGCACGCACGCACACACACACACACACACACACACACACACACACACACACACACACACACACACACACACACACACACACACACACACACACACACACACACACACACACACACACACACACACACACACACACACACACACACACACACACACACACACACACACACACACACACACACACACACACACACACACACACACACACACACACACACACACACACACACACACACACACACACACACACACACACACACACACACACACACACACACACACACACACACACACACACACACACACACACACACACACACACACACACACACACACACACACACACACACACACACACACACACACACACACACACACACACACACACACACACACACACACACACACACACACACACACACACACACACACACACACACACACACACACACACACACACACACACACACACACACACACACACACACACACACACACACACACACACACACACACACACACACACACACACACACACACACACACACACACACACACACACACACACACACACACACACACACACACACACACACACACACACACACACACACACACACACACACACACACACACACACACACACACACACACACACACACACACACACACACACACACACACACACACACACACACACACACACACACACACACACACACACACACACACACACACACACACACACACACACACACACACACACACACACACACACACACACACACACACACACACACACACACACACACACACACACACACACACACACACACACACACACACACACACACACACACACACACACACACACACACACACACACACACACACACACACACACACACACACACACACACACACACACACACACACACACACACACACACACACACACACACACACACACACACACACACACACACACACACACACACACACACACACACACACACACACACACACACACACACACACACACACACACACACACACACACACACACACACACACACACACACACACACACACACACACACACACACACACACACACACACACACACACACACACACACACACACACACACACACACACACACACACACACACACACACACACACACACACACACACACACACACACACACACACACACACACACACACACACACACACACACACACACACACACACACACACACACACACACACACACACACACACACACACACACACACACACACACACACACACACACACACACACACACACACACACACACACACACACACACACACACACACACACACACACACACACACACACACACACACACACACACACACACACACACACACACACACACACACACACACACACACACACACACACACACACACACACACACACACACACACACACACACACACACACACACACACACATACAGACATCATCGTGAAAATAGTAAAATCGTATTCTAGGGACCCTAAAACGTGCTTATTCATCAAAATCTCACCACCGAATTTTTTGATCAAAGACAATACCTTCTTTACCTAAAGGTGACGGAAGGTAAAAATACGAAAAAATATGTATAGTTTAATAGACGTACAAAGAAGTCGTGTGGTGTCCACATCAGATTTTTTTATAATTAATTTTCAAAGTTTATATAAGAATAGCCAGAGGTGTAAATAGCCTATGGCCGATATGGCGACGGCCATATGCGCCTTATTCAAAAGGCGCGAAAATGGATTAAATTGCGATTGATATTGTGAAATTTGAATTAAATGCCATACTTTCTCTGTCGACAGTACTCAACATAGTTTTCCGCATAATGCAAATAAATAAATTCTCAGCAGGTACCACATTTATATTTATTTTACTGTAGACATCTAGCGTCTAGACATGTAAGCGTAAACATCCCAACTTCAACTTCCCACCCTCTTGTTGCATTATACTTGGGCCGGCGAACAGATGTGCTATACACAATTTTGTAGGTTTCGGATTATAAGATTATATCATTCTCTGTGGCTATATATTGTTATTATAAACGTTCTATATTATATCTATATCTTTTTATTTTACACGCGTGAACTTATAAAAGGCGCATTTTTGTTGACTGACCATAGGCGCCTTAATTGCTAGTTACGCCTCTGAGAATAGCATTGGCATTACTTTCGAGAGCGGCCTTACAGGTAGTGACAAAATGTCAAAACCAAACTGTTCTGCTGTCATTCAAATATTTTCATTAAAAAATCATTTTCAACAAATTTTAACTATAAATAAATGATTTTCAGTTGATTATATGCGTTTCCTGTAAATTTCAGCCGAATTCATATTTTGATGTTTTGGAAGAATTGCGAAAAATTCGCAACGGACGTCATTTTAGAAATACTTAAATAAAACTTTGTCCAGACGGTTTTAAGATTTGATATTGAGTTAATTTATATTTTAAACCCCGTAGAGCACGAATTTAATGTTAATTTGAAAATAATTTTAAACGTTGAGCAGTTGAGAACACAATAAAATTCATTTTTCTACAGTCTATATACAAAGTAGCCATTTGCGCTCTCTTTTGTCAACGCAAAATGTCACTTTGCCGCTCTAGAGCGACAAAGTAGAAAAAAAGGCTCGCTGTCCAAATTTCTAACTATACAATGTTGAGAAATGTCACTTGTCTACATTTTTAATAGAAACAATTAGTCAGGAACTAATGGCACTGTAGCTTCACATTTACCACCTTCACAAGTCAATCTGACTTATAACTGCTCTGTCGGTATATTACATAGCCAAACAAAATGTCGCACTGCTATGAAAATAAAGTAGGGCATTTATTTACAAAAACGAAAGTATAAAATGTTTAGATTAGATTGAAATTGAAGCAATAGCTCAAGAAGAATGGAAAACAACGATAAATTAAATGTAAATTGTGTGAACAGTTGTGCTGCTACCTGCAAAAGTTTGGCCTTTAATGTACTTGAAACAAATAAATTATAGAAAAACTTATAATATTCATTACAAAATGGTCATTATTTTTTTGTAAAAACGAAAGCCAAAACAATATATTGAAGTCATATTTGAATACGTTTCTATCTTCACTGCAAAACTATTGAGTAGCACTGTAAGTACAAAGTGTACATTTTATTAATTTTTGTTGTGGTGGAGGACTGTAGAAAAAATCTTGTGTGTGTTTCGAGCGCAAATGGACATTGTCGATTTCGAGAGAATGCCGCGCTCCTGCGTCGCGCGTCAACAACCTCTCAATCGACAATGTCCCATTTTGCGCTCTTAATACACAAATAGCTATTTATGGGGCAAATGTACAATTTTTGAACCCAAGTTTGAGGAGTTTTTAAATGGGAATTTAACCACTTTTTTTACAGGATATTTACACATTAGGTTTATGACCTCATATTTTTGTCGAGACTAAACATGTAAACATGCAATTAACACTAGGGACCGACCGATATGATTTTTTGTGGCCGATACCGATATCGGCCGATACCGATATACTCATATCCGATATACTCATATCCGATATCGGCCGATACCGATATGTTTTTGTGTGCCTCGCATGCAATTGTCCGACTCGCTTCGCTCGTCGTGCAAACTTCCATGCTCGCCACACAAAGTATCACTTTTACTCCTAATAACACAATATACTATTTTCCATTGATGTACAAAGTTGCAATAATATATTTAGCACCACCGCCAAGTAGTGTTGCTAGTGAACAGCTATTTTCTTCAGCTGGAAATGTTTATGAAAGCCCAAGAAATCGTCTAACTCCGGAAAGAGCAGAAAGCTTAATTTTGTTACATTGGTTCGAATTCCGATGGCTGACAATTTTTCACAATTTATTTCAAACATTACAACTTGCCAAAACTTAACTTTAAATATTAATTCGTTCAACTAACTGTGTAACTTTGCTTCTATATTTTTAATGACTTTTTTGCTAAATTTTGAATAAGAATATATTTTATTTGTTTTTTATTTAGTATTTCCGTTTTAATTTCCTTTAAAAAATCCTTAGCAACTGAAATATTAAGCAATTTATATTTTTTTTAGGCCGATATCGTGGTTTACATATCGGCCGAGAAGACCGATATGGCCGATATACCGATACCGATATCGGTATCGGTCGATCCCTAATTAACACTAAATCGTGTTGTACGGGGTTAAATTTAAATTAACTCGCGGTTACGAAACCCGCGGGTATCAGCGGGTATCTAATAAAGAAACCTGTTTAACTAAGAAATGAATAATTAAAATTATATGTACTCGAGGCCAGACGAGAATTCAGGCCTGAATGCTTATCCCTCCTCAATGCGTCACTTCAAACTATGAGGCCAGCGCGCTGGTCGAGCCCTCTAAAAACAGTCGAAATACAATAGTCAGCGCGAGTAGACGCACGGCATAGGGCAACACGGAACGTCAAATTTAGATTGTTTTTCGTTGAAGGAAATTGCAAAAATGGTTTTAAAATGCTGTGTACCAATGTATAGGAGCAATTGCGGTAACACGGCTAAATTGATATACTTGACATTAGTGAAATTAGAAGCTAAACAAGTTTTCCTAATGGTGAATGTATATCATGCAGAACATCAAATTTAGTTACCTATTATGAAATTTTTTTAGGGATATTCAGCAACATTTTACTAAATAATTATAGAACAAACTGTAAAGAACAAATTTGTAGTAAAAATCGGTTTAACAAAAAAAAAAATAAAAAAAAAATAGCGAGCACCTAAATGTATTTTATTCCAAAGTAATGGTTATTTTAAATACTAGTATATAATATGCGTACCTATGTATGTCATTCATTTTTAATTTCATTATTATCATTTACATATTATGTTCTGTTATATTATGTTAATTTATTAGCTCCAGATCTAAAGATTTATTAATGTTATTATTTTATTATTTCTTGTATAATTTAAACAACAATAGATAATTTAAAGTAAAACTCGAGTCTATTCGTGTATTTAGGCCATTTATAATTCGTTTTTAATTTAATTTGTTAGTATAAAATAGTTATATAATATCAGAATAGTTATTTACGAGTTTTATATCTTTATAAATCACATTTTACAATCCATTTTGTGGCCGCGTGCCTGAGTGTCAGGTCGAGAATTTGGAGAACCGGGTTCGATCCCGACCGACACCAAATATTTTTCCAATTTTAAATGGCACAAAATTGACTCCTGTGGTGCACTCTCCACGCCAGCAATGAGTGCCCGTGAGGTTACGCTTGGTAAGCGCCCGCACAGTTCAAATATTTCATCATTACCGACATCTGTGTAAAAAGCAGATTGGCACACCCAGCAATGGGTAATAAGCCGTGATGATATATTTATATTTATTTATTTATTTTGTTTAAAATTCCGTATATTTCTTATGATTACACTGTTGTCGTTCAAGCGAGGCCACACGAGAATACAGGCCTGAACGCTCAATTCGTGACGTCACAGCTAGCCTCTTGCTGTCGCGCCACGTCTCGAACGAGAGTAGTGTGAGCATAGGAAATATACGGAATTTTAAACAAATAGGATTGTAAAATGTAATTTATAAAGATAAACAACTCGTAAATAACTATTCATTTATTATATAATAACTATTTTATATACATAACTAAACAAATTAAATAAAAAACGAATTATAAATGGCCTAAATATACGAATAAACTCATGTTTTACTTTAAAATAATAAAAGAAATAATAAAAAATAATAATAAATCTTTAGATCTGGAGCTAACAATTGAAAATAATATAACGTAGAACATAATATCAGAATGATAACAATGAAACTAAGTATGAATGACATGCATAAGGTACGCATATTATATATTTAAAATAACCATTAGTTTGGAATAAAATAGATTTAGGTGCTCACTAATTCATTTATTTTTTATTACAAATTTGTTCTTTACAGTTTTTTCTATAATTACATTTTAAAATCATTTTTGCAATATCCTTCAACAAGAAACAATCGAAATTTGACGTTCCGTGCTGCGCTGAACATCTACTGTTTTTAGAAGGCTAGACTAGCCCGCTGACCTCCTAGTTTAAACTGACGCATTGAGCAGGGATAAACATTCAGGCCTGTATTCTCGTGTGGCCTCGGTTTAAGGCGTAGCGTGACAGCAAGGGGACGTCGCGAATTAAGCATTCAGGCCTGTATTCTCGTGTGGCCTCGATGTACTACATTTCTACTACTACCACTCTTTCAACAAAATTTTTACATCATACATTTTGCATACATCACCATTATTTCTCACATACCTACATTACACTATGAAATATACCTAATTGTCAAAAATTTAATTCTAGGTAAAATAATGGGCTCAATATTAAGTACGGAAAAAATCCACAATGAAAATGGCACTGGGGATATACAAAACATCCAAGGCAATAGTAATATAATAATGAATACAGTTCCAAACAATATACTAACTATGCACAATGAAAGTTCTTCCGCGGAAACATTAACCATCGTCCAAGGTAGTAATAATATTGTCAACACTCATACTCATTCAACAAGGGAACCGGAGGTAGAAGACTATAATTTTCCGAAACCAATAGATTCCTTCAAGGGCCGAGAGCAGGAATTCGAACAACTGGATGAGTATCTGTTTCAAAAAGACAAGAAAATGGTTGTAATTTGGGGCCTACCAGGATTCGGAAAGTCCGAACTCATTAAGCAATTTGCTCAGAAGTGCAAACTAAATAATAAGATTAAATACATATGTTGGATAGAAGCTAGCAACAAAGACATTCTGGAACACTCCCTGAAGAATCTGGCCGAGATACTAAACCTGCCCAAAGTGGACGGAAGAGCCTTGATGCAGAAAGTGAGCAGTCGATACCAGAACAGTGGAACTTTGTTCATGTTTGACGATGTGGATAGCCCTCGAAGCTTTCTGGATTGGGAGACGCCGCGCGGTTGTTGGACGTTGGTAAGCAGCAAGTGTGGTGAATGGGGCAAGATGTCGAGAATAGAGTTGGGCCCCTTGGAACTCGAGGCGGCTGTATCCGTGCTGCAGCACCTACAGGACCCAGCCGTTACAGCCGACCCAGATTTATACACCCTGGCTGAGCTACTAGACAACGCACCACTCGCACTTCAACTCGCCGCTGCTTACATCCGTGAGGAGATGATGCTTTTCCCCGAAAAGTTCAACCTTCTTAAGTACATAAAGAAGCTCGAAAAATCCCGCGAAAAGTTTGTCAATGAACCATTGCCTGCACATACTTTTTTACCTTACCAATACTCCATACAAGCGGCCATGAAGTTGTCTGTAGAAAAAATCAGAAATCTTAATACCTTTGAATCAAACCTAGCGCTAGATATTTTGAATATTTCAGCTTATCTCTATCCAAATTCAATATCTGAAAAATTGCTGCTAAAATTTTCTTTCATTCAGAATAAATTGAAAGAGACAGAAGATGAAAAGGACAAGAAAGTGCGAAGGGCATTGTACGTTTTGCAAAGTTATTCGTTTGTTCACTTGGAAGATGTCTTCTTCACGATTCATGGTCTTGTGCAACACGCTTTACTTTTCTACCACAATGAAGTTGATGTAAACATTGAAGTACTATACACTTCATGTATGCATTATGTTCTAAATAATAAATTTAATTGGCATTCTGAGACTATTTTGAGACAAACCGACAAGAACCTTGAAATATTTAAGAAGTTTTATGAAGAATATAAGTCAAAAATAATAGAAAATAAATCTAGTTTAAATTATGAAACAGTATGCGTATTAATTATGATGATTATAAATAATATGGGCGATGCACATAAAGCAATATTATTAGCCTCAAAAATAAAAAATGATATTGAATCTTGCGATGTTACTTTTGAAAACGTTATAAAGGATATTTCTAGTTTCTCGTTTTTACAAATACTTGTTATTGCTGAAGCTGAGAAGTGTCTGACTTTCATATTTGAGGAATTAGGTTCTCAAGCAAAAGAAGTCATCAATGAACATCAATTACATTTTAGTGCCATGTATTCTCAGCAACTTAATACTATAAACCTGTTGTTAAGATATGAAGAAGATATAAATAAAATTATTGTAGCAGGCTTACCAATTACACATGTCGCAGTTTGTGTTTTAAATATAGACAACTTAAATTTCCTACTAGAACATAATAATATCGATGTGAACGTCAGAGACGAAGAAGGAAATACGTGCATTTATCACGCCAGTTGGCACTACTTCTCAATAATTATTGATTATAATCGTAATTTCATGGAGAACGTGTTCGTTACAAAGATACGTACCCTGGTTGCCCATGGTGCCTCTGTTTGTGATGTAACCAATGACGACAGGTCTCTCCTGCATGTGGCCGTCGCACAAATCAAGACCGCCATGCATCTCAAGCTAGTACTGCCAGTAGTGGAGTTCATTATGGATGAGTTGCAGGTAAGGATGCGCACGATACATCAATGTATCAGAACGTAGCCTAAGTTATTAATAGGGCACGGCAGATCATGTAACCTATCATATGTTTTGTCCCTTTCTCACTTCACACTCGATCTTCAGCTCTGTCCCATGATAACTTCAGACTGTACTTTCGACGCAGTGCGCATGCGTCAGTTTGAATAGCTGTCATATTTTTCTAGCGGTAAATTTTAAGAATGAGTTTGCGCAAGCGTGGAATTTGTTGCCGTTTTGTTATTTGGCGGTTCTTGTAGTGTTTTATTATTAGTTTCTTTTTGTTATCTTGTTTGTTGTTATTTATTTTATTGTTATTTTCTGTTGTTTGTGAGTGTTGTCATTCTTTTTCAAACGATGCCAGTGCGTTGTTGGGTGCAAGTTTGTCGTCGGACTATAATATAAAACTGTTTGCTATCCCATGGATTATCGAGGTAATATTTAAAATCTAATAATATTTGAACATAAGTAACAAGTGACAATTTGTATAGGTAGAGTAGGTGTGGTAGGTAGGTTACATGTGAAAAACAAGAGAGACGTCGTCTGTGGCTCGTGGTCGTTTATGTTTATGAGAATATCACTTGCTGATATATTATCGACTACTCAGATTTGATAGTAGGTCGTTGATGAAGCCCTAAATTTATAAATTGTCAATTACTGTTGGTAATATTTGCTTTTTAAGCAAGAATGAAGACGAAGAGCATCCTGATCGTAATACTTATGAATATACATATTATATAAAATTAAAAAAATTATATTAAATTATTGAAGAATTCAATAAAAACCTATTTGATTCTTATTGCCTTCATTTTATTCTCATTTGATATCTTGGTAGAAATGTGACAGCTATTCAAACTGACGCATGCGCACTGCGTCGAAAGTACAGTCTGAAGTTAGTATGGGGCAGAGCTGAAGATCGAGTCTGAAGTGAGAAAGGGACAAAACATATGATAGGTCACGTGATCTTCCGTGCCCTATACAAGGCCGGGAAACATCACAATATCTGTCAAACAGAAACTCTAGTTCCAGACTTGCCGTTTTGACGCGACTTATTCTCGCTGTCATTTTCGACGTGTGTTTTGTGATTTCGTTTCATAAAGTTTCAACTAGTTTTCATTTAGCATTCGTTATTATATAATATTGTATTATTTAATAATTATTGTTGTATTGCAATCATTATATTATACACTTATTTTTGTTGAAATTAAACACGGCTGGTACCACGATCACGGTTTTAACTAAAACGCTGTTTTAAGAAATGTATTCAAATTTCAATATTTAATTTTGCCCTTATGTTTAAAGAACGGTTATTTAAAAAATATTTCTTCGAATACAAACTATGTTCTGCTTTAAAATCATACTTTGATAAATTAGATATTATTTATTATAATTATAAAATAATGAAATTTGTTGTAGTTAAAACCGTGATCGTGGTACGAGCCAATAATGAAACAATATTGTGTATTTCAATGTTTAAATCTTCTTTCTATGCCATATAAGAAGGAAGCGTTATATAGTTTAATTAAAAACATAGACAGAGATGATTTGAATTACCCTTAAAAATTTTGATTGGATGTTTGCTTCTTATAAAAAAATTGTACTTGCAGCCATTCCATAAAACTATAAACTCTTGCAACAATTATTATCAATCGTTGTTCATGTAATACCAGAAAAACTGAAATGTGATAAATGTGACAACGAACAACTTCTACGTACATTGTGTTCCAAATTTATCAAACCCTTATTAAGTAATATAGGTCACAAAGCCAATGCCATACAGTTTAAAACATGAACAACCATTGTCTCGAAATGTTTTGAAATTATAAGAATAATATGTCCAATCTGTAATAATAATTAATAGTTTATATTCATTATGATAATTAGTTATAATACCTGTTCACGACAATATCCAATATCTTATTTACTGGATGGGTTTTAAAACTCAAATGTATATCAATGGCTGGTATCCCTTCCGTGGTTTGCTGGCTAATCTTAAATCTTGTTTATAAATACACGCAAACACATTAATTACTTGAACATGTATTTATTACTTGGGCTACAATAGAATAGAAAATATTTTTGTACAAGTACATAGTGTTTTTTTGGTCTGTGAAGCGGTTAAGCAAATGTTTCAACGCTGAGGGATTGACTGGCTGCTAATTCGCGCGCAATAGTACGAGTATATTGTGTTATTAGGAGTAAAAGTGATACTTTGTGTGGCGAGCATGGAAGTTTGTACGACGAGCGAAGCGAGTCGGACAATTGCATGCGAGGCACACAAAGACACTTTTATTCCGAATGACACATTAAATTTTTTTTTCAAACGCACTACTTTTCTTTTTATTCGCTATTTCTTTGTAGTTGCTATGGATATTTGTTTATTTTATTTCTACGCCGCCGGCGTAGAAATTAGCTATTTCTACTCCGGCGGCGTAGAAATTAGCTTATTTCTACTCTGCCGGCGTAGAAATTTCCAGCGGCGTAGAAATGAAACTTCTACCTTGTGAATCAAGTCACAAAAAGTGTCATTTCTTCGACGTTTGAAAAAAAATTATATATTATTTACATTTTTATTTTTTGTATTCTTTATTCATTTATATAGTTTAAAAACCGTATAACGTTGGTTATAACCGCTAAATTGATAATATCAATATATTATTTTGACAGTCTAAAGATGACATTTGAATGACAGCCGAAATAAGTCGCGCCCTCATCAAAGGTTTTGGAACTATAGTTTTTGGCCAGATTTTTAAACAAAATTTGCATTATTTCCAGGCCTTGTATTAATAACGTAGGCTACGATCAGAAACATCGATATTTGGCTTTCGATATTCGATGCATCGACTTTACTTTTTTCGATAATTTGGTCGACGTCGATATTTGCTATCGATGTATTAAATGTATTCCTAATATTTTAAGAACTATAAGCATAGATACGCTACTATCTTCTGTCCTTTCTTTATTTACATACGTCTCGTCTCTCGTCACAATTTATTTAGCTAAAATACTATCCACGCAAAGGCAGTTTTCGAAGACACAGTTTAACTCAACAAAGAAATAAACTGAAACGGACATGGTTATCAAAATTATTATTTCTGTATAGTTGCGATTCAGGCGTGTTATATGTTCTCTGGTTACACTTAATTTAAATAATAATATTTTATGTACCAAGGGCGTTACGATGATGACAATGCCAGGAGGGCGACGAGGATCTAGCTAGCCCGAAGGATAGATGTCGTCCGATGGGCATTATCATCTAGTAACGCTCGTGGTGCATACAAGAATTTATGTCTCACTAGAGTGTGTGAAATAAGTTTTCATTTATAATAATTTTGATTACAAAAATGCTTAAGCTTTGGCGCTGCTAAACTGCTATGTTGTTTAATTGTTTTATTTATTATCAACATTTATTTATTTTTAAAACATCAACGTTCTATATCGTTGGAGATGATGGAATGGGTGAATTTGATGTTTCGGAAGATATTTTATCGAAACGGTTGAAAGAAATTATTTTGAATACGTTGAGGAAGAGAAACGCATAAATGTTCCCCTAATTATTCCATTCTCGTCTGTAGAAGATGTAAGTATTATATTTTGAGGTTCGTTTTCATATGACAGATCTCAGTTCTTTATTTCCTATAGGGCGCGAGCAGACACGTGACTCGAGCGACCTTGACGTGCTTGGAATCAGCTGATTTGTGTGCGCATGTCATTTTGACAAGAACAATGTTACGTTGACAGTACTTATGTTTTGACTTATTCTGATTTTGAACTGCTGTAATGTTATTATTTTACAATTTTTAGGCAGTAAAACATATGAAATTAAAAATAATAACATTTAAGCAGTTAAAAATAAAAATAAATCAAAACATTGGTCTTGTCAACGTGACATTGTTCTTGTCAAAATGACATGCGCACACAAATCAGCTGATTCCAAGCACGTCAAAGTCGCTCGAGTCACGTGTCTGCTCGCGCCCTATAGGCGGTGTGCACAAAAGTAGTCAGCGCCGACAGCGGACAAAAATGACAAAAGTGGTTACTCATTGAAACATAGCAAGGTTATGTTTTATGTCAGAATAATTTCGCAATTTCTATTTTATATAATATTTGCAATAAATGCGAATGATAGGACGTCAAATATTATGTGATGCAGTGAGGGATGTAATAATTCTTACAAAATTATCGATTGAAGTATCAAATTTTATAAATTTCCTAGAAGATTATATGAGGAACAGATGTATAAGAAAATAACTTTTCATCAGATATCTTCTACTAATATGAAAAATTATTTTAGGTATACATATTTTCTCATTGTAAAAGATACTTATCGTATGAATAAAATTCCAACAATGGTCGTCTGATTGCAATAATGAATTATATAAAAATGTGTTTCTTAAGTTACTATTTGAACAAGATATAATACAAGAAGCAGAAAATTGTCTTAAAATTGTATAACACTTGCAGTTGTATGAAATAGAAGTCTATTTGGGCGGAGTTTAGAATAAGGTCCAGCTTTAAAACTGCTTTTTTTATTGGACTCTATTCTTTTATGTAAAATATCATATAAAAACATAAAATTTGAGCTCGGAAACATGTTTTAATTTTATTAGATTTTAGGCTGTATTTATGAGAAATGTGACTTTTTCATTTGCAATTTTATAAAAAAATACTAACAATAACGATAACCTACCGCACAGAACTCAATTTGACGACACTCGGGTGGTTACATTCTTTTTATATTTATTTGACCGTATTTTTTTTAATTAATAAACATACCAAAATCACTATAAATATTGCTTTCCGCGACCTAATTTTGGTTTAGAATAGAAGGCTAATATACCGATATTTAAATGTATTTTGAATTTGGACCCTATTCTATACTTTAGCCTTCATGTTTCATATTATTTACCGTCACATGTGACACATCCAAAGCAGTACAAACTCTTTAAAATGTAATAATATTCATAAATAAGTGTAAAGGCGATGTGCACATTTTGAGCGTCAGCGCCTCTAACGGCTACATTGGCATTTTTGGGTACCGAATCAGCTTTGACATTTCGAGAAAGTGATACAATTTACAATTTTATTTTAAATTGTTGCTATTGTGTATGAATATTATACATCATAGTATATTGAAATGAATAAAGAAAATATTTAAAAAGCTATATATGTGATGTGACAATCAAAAAAGTCAAAATATCAGTGAAGGTAGTGTGGCAGAAAATATATTTTTTTTTTATAATATGTGCGATTTCTGTAAACCATTTTATCATATTTAAATTTATATTATAATTTATAATATTAGTTAAATGTTACAATACATGGAAATTGAGATTAAAAAGTTGGAAAACTTGAATGGTTGGAAAGAAGAAAATTTCTACATATCACGATATCATTGTATGATGTTAGCATCTTTCTTTCATATTCGCAATAAATGAAGAAGATTCTTCATTGAAAATATACCAGGCTCTAAGTGGAATCAGTTGCACAAGCTCGAAAAAGAAAATACACGAAAAATACGAACCATGTGAATTTCTATCTTTAACATTAACATTACATGTACAAAATCTATAATAAATAGACGAATTATGTCAAAAATAGACGGCTAAAGTATAGAATAGAGTCCAAATTCAAAATACATTTAAATATCGGTATATTAGCCTTCTATTCAA
Source organism: Harpalus rubripes (assembly GCA_963082715.1). NCBI lineage: Eukaryota > Metazoa > Arthropoda > Insecta > Coleoptera > Carabidae > Harpalus > Harpalus rubripes. The sequence goes on from OY720465.1 coordinate 15,104,452, forward strand.
ACGTGGATAAATATCGTCCCCAAAAAAATTAGTCATCCGTCAGAAATCAATTCGAAACGTTGCAGTCTGCAGTTCGACGTACTTACCTACTATTTACAAGTTGTGGTTAAAGTTAATTGCTGTTTAAGGCCCTTTTAATAATAAATTTTAAGTATTATAATTAACTGTTGAACTTGAGGGATCAGGTGAGAATTTTTAAGGTATTTTTCCTAAGGATAAGGCCTTTCTGATCCAGGTATTTTTTGTAGAATGTTTTATTTACATAATGGACGTTTCGGCCCACAGTATAAATTTAAAATATTTTTTTTCATCATTTCTACAAAATAATAGCTGAAGATGGTCCACTGTGGGCCGAAACGTCCATTATGTAAATAAAACATTCTACAAAAAATACCTGGATCAGAAAGGCCTTATCATTGGGAAAAATACCTTCAATATTATAATTAAATTAAAAATTATGTCTGCGTTGTGCTTTCAAAGCTGTTTTTTATTATGTTAATTGTTGTTATCAATTATTATTATTGTAATGAATTTTAATTAAAAAGAAAATAATTTTCATTATATACCGTTCATATTATTTCTAATTTAAAATCCATAAACGATGATCGGATTATATATATAATGCCTCGGTTGTTATAGATATGTTTATCTACACTGTATCGTAGCAATAAACAGTTCATAATACTTTAGTGAGACATAAAATAAGTTTATAGATTTTTGTGTATTATGTAATAATACCTATATTGTTATTTTTTTACTGTTCATAAAATATGAAAGCATATTATAGTTTATATTGTACAGGCTGTCTCATTTTCGATATTTTGTTAAAGTATCTCGGGTAATATTAGTGATAGAGCAAAACCGTTTTCACATTCCAGAATCAACTTTTCGAGAAAAGTTTAATAGTCACCACAGGAATTTTCGATCTTCTTTTGTTTCTGAGCTACAAACAAAAAGTCGTTTTCCCCTCATTTTGAAAATATATCATATCTTATTTATTATGATAGAGAAAAATTGTTTTTACAAAAATTTTACCGTTTTTTAGATTGAATAAAATGGCGTAATTAGATTTTTTTAAAACTTATTAATTCTCGAGATATAACACAAACTTATGATTTTTTAAATGGGAAACTATGTTGAAAATAGTCTCGGGTTTTGCTTATTTTATAGGCTTTTCAATGATATATAACAAGTCTACATTCTTTTGTTTTAAACTTAAATAAGAGATGAGTTATTAATTTATTGAGGTAAAAAAATTAAAAATTATTAAGAAACAAATGAATAAAACTTTTACACATCATCATGTGCATATTTCTAATAGTATTTGTTTCAGTTTTACTTTTTTTTAAATTTATTTACTTCAAAAGCATATTAAACCATTTTTTTCGGATTGTGTCAAAGCCAATTGTAACGTAGATAAATATTAATTTAACTAGCCCGAAAATAATTGGTTAATAATAATTTTGAGAACATAATAATAGATAATAATAGATATAGAATTTAATTAACAAATGATGATTTGTAATAAATTTTTTCATTTGTTTCTTAATAATTTCCAATATTTTCACCTCAATAAATTAATAATTCGTCTTTTATTAATGTTTAAAACAAAAGAATGTAGACTTGTTATATATCATTGAAAAGCTTATAAAATAAGGAAAAAGGCGAGACTATTTTCAACATAGGTTCCCATTTAAAAAATCATAAGTTTGTGTTATATCTCAAGAATTATTAAGATTTCAAAAAATCTAATTACTCCATTTTATTTTATTTAGAAAACGGTAAAAAATTTGTAAGTACAATTATTCTCTAACTATCATAATAAATAAGATATGATATATTTTCAAAATGAGCGAGAAACAAGTTTTTGCCTGTAGCTCTGAAACAAAAGAAGATCGAAAATTCCTGTGGTGACTATTAAACTTTTCTCGAAAAGTTGATCCTGGAATGTGCCGGTTTTTCTCTATCATTAATATTACCCGAGATACCTTAACAAAATATCGAAAATGAGACAACCTGTACATGTTTTCAAGATTATTATTGCTATCATTTTCATATTTTCAAAAGTAAAAAAGTCGATAATTAATTTGAATGGACCTTTTCAATTTAAAGAGATAGAAGATATGCGCAATGGAGATCTGCGCATAATAAGAACAACTGAGATCTATAGCGTTTGTTTCTAAAAAAATTGGACCTAAAATGTGAGAATATATCAGATAACTTTAAAAAATCCTATCGAAATAAGTTACAAAAGCTTTTATTGAAGTTAAAATGTCTAATGAAGCAAATTTTCACTGAGAATATAGGTATTTTAATGACTGCAATATTTTTGACGTTTCGTTTGACAGCCCAACTGGCAGTTGTTCGCGCCATTTTCTTACTATTTGAAGCGATAGAAAGAGATAGTCGTTAAATTGAAAAGGTCCATTATTTTGTCAATATCGATATTTTTGGTTTGATATTTTTAAATCGAAGCGTAAAAGGGATAAGGGTAAAAATATTATTTAAAATGTTTTGCTTAAAATGTGGATTAAAACTAGTATTACTACTTTTATAACTCGTAATACCTAATTATTAATAGGTAATACTTTTTTTTGTAGTACATACTACTTCTTTAATAACTTGTACTACCACTTTTTTTAAAGTAAGTTATATTACTATTTTTAATAAGAAATAATACCATCTTTTTTACGCTGTGCGTAGCGTCCCGACAAAGGGACCGCAGTCTGGTCCCGACTTCAGTTAAGACGTTTCATTTGTGACGACAAAAATGGTCGGGATGAGGTTTTGATATATGTCGTAGCCAGTTTGAAAACTCGTCTTTTAATGAGACGCGGCCAGATTGTCGAACCTTCGTTGACTTAGCGATGTTTTACAAGCTTGATAGTCGCCTATGCTTTTTTTATAACGACGAACAGTTTATTTAGCTTGTATATTTTTATAAATATAACAACAATAACTTAAAATAACACACAAAAACTTAGAAAACTCTGGCCAAATTTTGTGCGTTAGGTTAGGTTATTGTTATATGTAGAGAAATATACCATTTCTGTCGGCACAAATGAGACATAACTAAAATTGGGATCAGACTGCGGTCTCTTTGTATGGATGCTAGGCACAGTGAAAAAATTAGTGTTACTACTTTTTAAAAGTAATAATACTAAAATAAAAAATCTGGTGTGGTCAACACAATACCTCCCACCATTTACAGCCCGAGTCACAAAAAAGATTAATTATTTTTGGATTAGCGAATTTTACTCTAATTTGGGCAGTTTATTTCTTAAGATATAGTCTTATTTAATCCACGTAACTACCTTCTTTAATAATAAAAAGATTATATTTTAAATACCGGGATAGAATAGAATTCACTGATCCAAAATTGAGGATTCGCTTAATATTTTTTGCGAATCGTTAATTTTTACTTATGCTGGAAACTGTATTGATTTCCTTTCCTATTGTTCTGTTTACTTTTTTCTTTTTAAAACGTTACTATTATTAATTTGAAATGATTAGTTCTTTGACAGTGATATTTATCTGTTAGTTACATACATTTGACTTGAATAACTGCGTAACCAAGGAGTTTTGTTTGTTTAAAGCGCAGGATCCGGGATTTAAATTGTAGATAAATTTAAAAATTTATCCATAAAATATGTAGAAAAAGTAATAATGCAAATCTGTAGAAAATTGAATCTTTAATTTTTATAATAACATTAATCTCGAAAAAATAACACTTAAATGTATTTTTCGAAGAAAAACTATTTTGAGTTTCAATTAAAGTGCCATTTCCAGTTATCCGATTTACACTAAAATCTAATGGGCTCTTTCTATAATAGAAAAAGGTCGAAATACAAGGTTTCAAAATTTTCTGAATGATAGTATTTGAGTTAAAGTGGAGGATCCACACATACACAAACACACACACACACACACACACACACACATACACACATCATCATCATCATCATCATCGGGAAAATGCTAAAATTGGATTTTAGGGACCTTAAAACGTACTCATTTACCAAAATCTCGATATGCGATTTTTAGCACTATCCCTATACCTCCGTTACCAAGGGTAGCGGGAGGTAAAAAGTGGTTATTGTTGGAACTTATAATTCAGCAAGAACGCGCGTATCAACTGGCATGTAGCCCACGTTTGAACTGGTACCATTTCGAATAGTTGTAGATGAAAAATACGCAGCGCCCGAAACTGGGTTATGTGTTTAGAGTTCAACAATTAGTGTGTTTATGATCTTTTGTACTTTTTTTTTACAACTTAGTTTCTGGTATTACCATTTTTCTTACAATGTTGTACAAACTTTGCTTACATTTCGTACCGTGCCGTCTGCACGCTTTAACTTGCTTTTATTAAATTATGTTTTATAAATTATTTTCTTTATTCCTATGGTTTTTAACCCTGCCCGTCTCCACTGTTTAAAAGCTGGCGGCCTTCCAATACAACATCCACGTGGAGTACAGTGACTCAGTAAACCCTTTAGGGAAAAGTTACGTCACAAGTACAAGTTAATAAAGTAGTACTACTTAAGAAATAGGTATTACGAGTTATACAAGTGGTAATACTAGTTATAATACATTTCCCAAAACATTTTATTTTGAATAATATTCATACCCTTCAACACTTCTTTAATATCGATCGATGGTATAGTCTGTTTGCTCCTAGCTGAAACAAGCCGATATTTTATTACCCCAATAGATATTACCACAAACAAATAGAAAATCCTCAGGTAGTGTGGAACAGGGACGTATTCGAAATCTGCATAAGTAAGGGAAAATGTCATTATTACAACAATACAGTTATACTCGTCATAAAATAATCAAATAATGGCAACTTTCCTTCACCCTTTTTACAGGCTTAGGACTGTCAGGGAAATATATACAAATTTTTTTTTGCTATAAATTTCGCTGGTGTGTTTAAAAGTTGCAGGTGAGCAGTTGTTGTCATTATTTACAAATAGCGAACTGTCCCTTTGTCATAATTTATATTTTCTTAAGAACTGTCATCTTCATCCAAAATGGAGTCGTCACTATCAGAATTAACGTTGATTATGATAGATTGTGGCTGGGTATTAATAATATATTTATTCTCTGTTTCAATTACATGTTTTTCACAGTTTTCCCAAGAAGCTGTAGTAATAAATTTTTCTTGTTGTTGTATTAACTCTACCACTGTTGAACTGAGATTTGGTGATTGATTATTTTTTTTAATGTTATTTTTATATTCGCTCCATATCATTTCAATGGGGTTAAATATACAATAATACGGCGGTAAACGTAATACTATGTAAGACGAAAGAAAACCAGGATTATAAAGGAACGAAATTCAATCAAGAGTGACTTAAATGAATAGTAGATAAAATAATTCCTAGAAATTATGATGATGGCCAAACCCGAAAACAATGCCATTAGCCGAAAACGTCTTTCCAGGTAATTCTTAATTATACCTATTCAATGATAATACATAAATACATTTCAAAATAATTTCAAAAAATTCTCTTAAAAATTTACAAACGCATATATCAAAACGAACTGAATACAATCCTTGTTCAACACTCCATTTACAACTCACCGCCGTTTGATGAACAAAGGCTCAAGAAAGTGGTTTATGGTTTGTTGTAATAACTATTGGGGTAATAAATTATCGGCTTGTTTCAGCTATACTCAAAATTATTGACTCTGTCGGGTCTAGTAATAAAACTATAAATATCGCAATTATGATAAAGCGGCATATACCTTACTTTCTGCAGTATAATATTGTTTCACATCGACCAATATTTTTGAGCCGCTTTATCCATACACTGAATCTTTTGTCTACCTGGTATGCAAAGGAAAGTAGCTTTACAGTCCTTTAACATAAATTCTATTTTTGTTAGAAATAATCTCTTATGGGAATGAAAACTGTAGTCCCAAAAATGTTCTAAACAATTTGTTGTACAGTGGTTTTGAAATTTCCGTCATGATTCACACGATATTCACTGGATATTGAACTTACTCCAAGTTCAATGTATAAGTAAATAAAATTATATAAGATAGCTGTGCTTTTATACTATACATTTGTAGAAGGGATGATTAAAATAGCGAGAAATATTAAATACAAAAATTAAATCTGCTCCCAGGTTTAAAAACCAAGAAGCAGATTAGGTAGGGACTACAGTTTTCATTCCCATAAGAGATTATTTCTAACAAAAATAGAATTTATGTTCAAGGACTGTAAGGCTACTTTCCTCTGCATACCAGGTAGACGAAAGATTCAGTGTATGGATAAAGCGGCTCAAAAATATTGGTCGATGTGAAACAGTATTATACTGCAGAAAGTAAGGTATATGCCGCTTTATCATAATTGCGATATTTATAGTTTTATTACTAGACCCGACAGAGTCAATAATTTTGAGTATAGGAGCGAACAGACTTTTAACATCGATGTCTTAAATTTTTTGTGTATTTCTACTACAGGTGGATGTAAACACCCGAGATACCTATGGCATGACGGCTCTGCATCTCATACTCGGTAGAAGGCTTTTGCAGGAGATAGACGATGAGCTCACGGGCCAACTGGTGGACATACTAGTGAAGCGTGGTGCTAGTATTCATGTCAAAGACAATGGTGGATATAGTTCTCTAGATAAAATTAAGAGTTGCGAATTTCATTTCTTATTACCAATATTAGAATCTAATAACGTAGCAGGAACCTTTCATGTATTACACCATGTAGTTAGTATTTTAAATTTAGACATATTAAACGTTATATTAGAATATAATAATACCGATGTGAACGCTCGAGATGACAATGGATGTACGTGTATTTGCGAAGCCTTTTTTAGCTTCTTTGTGGTGCAACTAGACACAGGGGACAATATATGTCACGTAATTCGTGCTCTTGTGGACCGCGGAGCTTCCGTCTATAACGTAAACAAGTTGGGCTGGTCTCTCCTGCACTTAGCCGTCCGATGGATCAACACCGCCAAAGATCTCAAGGTGGTGGAGTTCATTGTTGATGAACTGCAAGTCGATGTAAACACACGAAACACCAAAGGCATGACGGCTCTGCATTTCATCCTGAAAATACGGATAAGGCAGCAGATAAACGATGAGCTCACGGGCAAACTGGTGGACATACTGGTGAAACGTAATGCTAGTATTCATGTTAAGGACAATAATAGATACAGTCCTCTAGATTTAATTAAGAAATACAAATTTCATTTCTTATTGCCAATATTAGAATCTAATAACGATGCAGGAACCTTTCATCTATTACATTACGCAGTTAGTATTTTAAATTTAGACATTTTAAACGTTATGTTAAAATATAATAACACCGATGTAAACGCCCGAGATGAGAATGGATGTACGTGTATCTGCGAAGCCTTTTGTAGCTTCTTTGCGATGGAACTAGACACAGGGGATAAAATATGTCAAGTAATTCGTGCCCTTGTGGGCGGTGGGGCTTCTGTCTATCATGTAACCAATGACGGCTGTTCTATCCTACACATAGCTGTCCTAAACATCAAAACCGCCAAGGATCTCAAGGTGGTGGAGTTCATTGTGAATGAATTGCAGGTGTATGTAAACACCCGAGACACCAATGGCATGACGGCCCTGCATTTCATCCTCAGTAGACGGCAGTTGCATGAGATAGACGATGAGCTCACGGGCAAACTAGTGGACATACTGGCGAAACGGGGTGCTAATATTCTTGTTAAGGACATTGTAGGATATAGTCCTCTAGATGTAATTAAAAGATACAAATTTCATTTCTTATTGCCAATACTAGTAGCTAAAAACGTAAGAGGAACCTATTATATATTACACTACGCAGTTTTTATTTTAAATTTAGACATTTTAAACATTATATTAGAATATAATAACACCGATGTGAACGCTCGAGATGACAATGGATGTACGTGTATCTGCGAAGCCTTTTATAGTTTCAATGAAATGCAGCTAGACACAGGGGATAAGATATGTGACGTAATTCGTGCTCTTGTGGACCGCGGGGCTTTTGTCTATAACATAAACAAGTGGAGCTGGTCTCTCCTGCACTTGGCCGTCCGATGCATCAACGCCGCCAAGGATCTCAAGGTGGTGGAGTTCATTGTTGATGAACTGCAGGTAAATGTGAACACCCGAGACACCAAAGGCATGACGGCTCTGCATTTCATCATCTACAGACGGATAAGGCATCAGATAGACGGTGAACTCATGGGCAAACTGGTGGACGTACTGATGAAACGTGGTGCTAGTGTTCATGTTCAGAGCAATAATGGATATAGTCCTCTAGATTTAATTAACAAATACGAATTCCATTTCCTATTTGTAAAGAATACTAAAATTTATTAAAGAAAAGAATACTAAATTACATAATAGAAAACGATTACAAATATCTCAAATAAATAAATAAATAAATCTTCCAATCCTCAATCCCCGGATGGTTCACACTACTGCCCACGAGCGCCAATAGTCTGCAAAAGATAAAAATAGATGAGTATATTCTCAGTGAGTACTTAGGATCCCCGTAAATGCTCCAGGCTTCAGCCCAACTTTTGGGATTAGGATAGGATTAGGTACCAGTCCCAGCCGCACTGTAGACTCTTCCTCAGCCCGCAAGCGAGGGTACAGCTGAACCGCAGAACAGCTCTTTCTCAACACCGCAGCGTGAGAGCACTCAGTCTCATCTCCGCAGAGAATGAGATAGTCCCAGCCGCACTGTAGACTCTTCCTCAGCCCGCAAGCGGGGGAACATCTGAACCGCAGAACAGCTCTTTCTCAACACCGCAGCGTGAGAGCACTCAGTCTCATCTCCGCAGAGAATGAGATAGTCCCAGCCGCACTGTAGACTCTTCCTCAGCCCGCAAGCGGGGGAACAGCTGAACCGCAGAACAGCTCTTTCTCAACACCGCAGCGTGAGAGCACTCAGTCTCATCTCCGCAGAGAATGAGATAGTCCCAGCCGCACTGTAGACTCTTCCTCAGCCCGCAAGCGGGGGAACAGCTGAACCGCAGAACAGCTCTTTCTCAACACCGCAGCGTGAGAGCACTCAGTCTCATCTCCGCAGAGAATGAGATAGTCCCAGCCGCACTGTAGACTCTTCCTCAGCCCGCAAGCGGGGGAACAGCTGAACCGCAGAACAGCTCTTTCTCAACACCGCAGCGTGAGAGCACTCAGTCTCATCTCCGCAGAGAATGAGATAGTCCCAGCCGCACTGTAGACTCTTCCTCAGCCCGCAAGCGGGGGAACAGCTGAACCGCAGAACAGCTCTTTCTCAACACCGCAGCGTAAGAGTAACCACACATAATAACCACAAAACCATAGCACTCACCGTTACACAAAGAAGTAAATGCGCCAACCAGACGTTGTCGCTTCGAAAACACTAGCACAACTGACTGATAATCAAATGAACAGTCATTTAATAAATATACGATCATGTAATTCAATTTAAAGCTGAAATTAAAAATTAAAGAGAGAAGTAATTAAACATAATACTTGCATAATTCAAAATGGCGCTAACATATTGTCAATATTAGAATCTAATGGCGTACATATTGATCTATAAACTTATCATATTTTTACTAACACGAATGCTTTTAATTGGGATATTCTACCGTATTTTTTATGCAGTTTTTTGATAATATACAAAAATCTAGGAGTATTGGTGAGAACGCGATGTTAAAATTCGAATTAGTAAGCGAGATAAGAATTTTTGAATGTCTCCAATTAACTGTGACGTCACGGGCCCGAGTTGGTTATGCTTCTCAAACATTTATTAAAACTTCTTCCCCATATCAAATCAATAGGGGATTACAGCTCAATCGAATTAAAAGAAATTAGTAAAAAATAGTAAAAGTATATGCTTAATAATGAATATTAATAAAGAAATAAAATGATATAATTGAAATACTTCGGAAATAAGGGAGCTTTTGTTTTAGCAGCCCGTCACTCATATGAAATCCATATATATTATTTTGATTGGCGACTCAAAGACCACCTATAAATATATAACGAATACCGAGTTAGGGGGTGGAGTCTACTACCAATGGAGGTAGACAAATTCAAATAGCGAACACGTGGCTACCAGTCCAGTACTGCAATTCTCAAACAGTTTTTATTTGACTATTTCACTCATAAATATATAAACCAATCCAAATTCAGGATTCTACCTAGTTACCAAATTTCATTTCGACAAAACAGCGTCAAAAAAGTTTTTTCGCACCCTTTAAGCCAATAAGATGTATTTTTACAAGTAAGTGAGTTTTGATAAGCGAAATTTTTTTGACGTTTTAGATCATATTGTTTACATACCTGTCAAAGTCTGTATATTTTCAGTGTTATCAGTTTTTATTAAAAACGAGTTGATTTGAACATGAATCTATTTAAAACGTTGAAATAGCAAACTGAAACCTAATACCTCTAAACACAATAAATATTTACAAGATTTTTGTCAAGAAAAAAATTATATGAATAATTACCTGATTTTTATTTTGGAAATAGTCATCCGAATACCATTCGCGGTTAAATTTTAACCTGGAAAAATTTTCCGATTGCTTTACTCGAGCCTGTTACCAATTTATTTCGTGACATTGATCAAAAATTACTCGTTTGAAAACTCGTAATTTTTTTGTCAATGTCGCTCAATAAATTGCTAGGCAACCGGCTCTCGTAACAATCTGAAAATTTTTCCGGCAAAAATTTACCACTTATGATATTATATATGAATATAAATTTCTTGCATTAAACTTTATGGCCGCTAGTATGAACGGTGATTAAGGGTGATTCGCGAGCTTTTGACTAGCATTGTTTTATCTCTGTCAATCGTTTAGAGATTATTTTAGAGAAAAATCCTTCAAATAAAAGATGCGGGCAATTAATTTTTCTATAACTATTATTTGAAGTATTTTCCTCTAAAAGGATCCATAAACGAATGAAAGAGATAAAACAATACTAGTCAAATGCTCGATAATCACCCTTAATCAGTTGTTCATACTAACGGTCAATAATTTTAATACGCTTGCAATTAATTATAAAGCATGTAGACTTGTACAGTGTTATAATATTAATTTATTCTTTATAAATATAATTTAAAAATAGCATACATTTCAAGAAAATTTTAGATCCACGAAGAAAAAAGTTTTATATAAAAACATATTCGTGACGTCACATCTATATTTTTAAACTTCGGGGACCATAATTCGCTTATTAATAGGAATTTTTCACCGGATTTTCACCAATAGTCTTAGTTTTACTTATACTTTCTGATGAAGTTATAAAAAAAATGTGGAACCCCCTATTAGTAATAAATACAGAATTAAAAAAAAAAAATTACGCACAGTTGCACCGCATTAGCACGTTCGCTACGTTTAGGGGTCATTTTGTCGCTTTTCTTACGAGGGCTGTCCAAAAATTATCAAACATCGTAAAAAAAATATGTTCAAAAATCTTACAGGATACATAATTCCCGTTAATTTCATTCTTCTGTAGGTGAGGCACGAGATTTATTATGCTAGTGTCGAACAAGGTTGCCGCCTGCTCCTTATCAAACGTTCCACTTCCTCTTTTACCTTATCTTCCTCTTTATTTATTTTTTTCCTTTTAGATTCTTATGTAAATGAAGTCAGAAGAAGAAAATCAGACGGTGCCACATCGGGGCTGTGTGGCGGATGGTCTACATCATCCCATCCAACATCGTCTAGTAAAGATATGATGATTCGCGCTGTGTGAAGCTGTGACGACATACGACATGTATATCGTCAAGCAGACACACGCCGTTAACAATCCCTGCCTTCGGTTTTGAATCGCTCTTACAGTAGTAATCCGCATTCACAGTAGACCTATGCGGAAAACGTACGATCGAGCGGATCTTGCATCTGGCGGAAAAGTGAAAGAGATGCTGGATCACTTGTTTGAAAAAGGAGCCTTTCTACATAACTTATCGAAACAAAATTTCCCCAGGCCCCACCAGTACCTTTATATCTTTAATTTTTAGACGACCCTCGTACATTTCCATAGTTTGGCAAAATAGTTCGGTTTGCTGTTACACCATGTATACAAAATCAAAATTTGTTCACAAAAATTTCACACATGAATAACGATTTCCAAATTTTGTGTCCAGCTGATACTTTATAGAAGAGTCTATTCGTCAGAGCACCGAGGACCCCAAAGCAGCACAATGTATGTTCCAAGCGCCTGCAATACCCGGGTCGTTATATTAGTTTTTAAAATAAGTTTAAAAAATCTGATGTGGCCAACACCAAACCTTCCGGTTTTTAATTGTTATTAATTTAAATATACATACTTAGTTATTGCGAAAACTGTATTAAGATCCATTCCATATAACTATGGTTCTATTTACTATTTTCTTTTTAAAACGTTACTATTATTAATTTGAAATGATATTCTTTTACAGTGACATTTATCTGTCAGTTATATACATTTGAGATATGAACTGTGTAACCAAGGAGTTTTGCTTGTTTAAATCGTAGGCTCCGGGATTAAAATTATAGATAATTTTATAAATTTATCCGTAAAATATATAGAAAAAGTATTTATACAAATCTGTAGAAAATTTAATAATTTTTATAACACAAATTTTTAAAAAGTAACATTTGAAGGTATTTTTCGAAGAAAATCTATTTTAAGCTTCAAATAAAGTGCCATTTCCGGTTATCTGATATACACCAAAATCTAATGGTCTCTTCCCATATTAGAATAAGGTAGAAATACAAGGTTTCAAAATTTTCTGAATGGTAGTATTTGAGTTAGAGTAAGGGATCCACACACACATACACACAGACATCATCGTAAAAATGTTAAAATTGGATTCTAGGGCCTTAAAACGTGGTCATTTATCAAAATCTCGATATGCAATTTTTAGCACGATCCCTGTATCTCCCTTACCAAGGGTAGCGGGAGGTAAAAACAAGTATAAGTGTGAAATTAGTAATAAATTTGTATTACTTATTAAGGTAGGCTGTGTTGAGATGTAACCATGGAAATATAATAAAATAATTGTATTGTATTGTTATATCCTTGAATGTCAAATGATAGTTCTAAAATAAACGTTTTTCTATTTGAATTGAAGATTGTTTATCTCCCAAAGATCTCCCTTAATATTACCCCCATTTTCACATGGTAGCAGAGCGTAGTTGCGAGGAGATAAAGAAGAAAAAAATCTGATGTGGACACCACACGACTTGTACACAAGACCAATATGAAGTATAGACCCAAGTATAAAACACGTATAAAATTGCACGTATTTGACGTAATTTGACATTAGCATCTATTTTTTATTTTTTTGTTATATTTTGTCCTAATCCATAGCAAGCTTCATTACAAAAGCCCAAAAATTATATGTTTTAAATATACATATCTCGCTTATACGAAGGGCTAATTTAATAATACTTGATGTGCTAGATACAGAATTTAATTCTCTAAAAATTTTATTTGAAGCATTTATTTCTAAAATCAAAATGAAACCATTTTATTGAAGAAAAACTGTTAACAACTTCAGGTAATATGTCACTTCCGGTTAGCCTGTTTTAACCAAAATCCACTATGTTATTCCATTTGACATAAAAGTCTTATATACCAAATTTGTAAAGTGTTAGATTATATTTTAAGATAGTTTTTCATCAAAATCTATTATAGGCTTCAAATAAAGTACCATTTCTAGAAATTATGTAATGACCAAAAAGGGAGGTGCACAACTAGATGTTATAGCAGTCCTAAATACAAAATTTCAACTTTCTACGGCTTACCGTTTTTGAGTTATGCGAGATACATCCGCACGTACGTACGTACATACGTACGTACGTACGTACGTACGTACGTACATACGTACGTACGTACGTACGTACGTACGTACAGACGTCACGACGAAATTAGTCAAAATGGATTCAGGGATGGTCAAAATGGATATTTCCGTTGAAATCTCAAAACCGAAATTTTTCGCGATTACAATACTTCCTTTACTTCGTACAAGGAAGTAAAAAAGTCAAAATGAGTGACGAGATTAAAATTCCTGTCTTTGACGGAAAAGAATATGAGTGTTGGAAGAAAAGAATAACGATGATTTTAAAAATGAAGAAATGCGAAGAAGTAGTGACTAGAAGAAAAACAACAGCTGATAAGGAAAATGATTGGAATGAAAAAGATTTGAAAGCAATTAATTTAATATACAGTGGAATTTCAAACGATCAACTACAATTTATAAAAGTCAAAGAAACTGCTTACGAAATAATAAGAAAGTTTGATGAAATGTATCTAAAAGAATCAACTGCACTACAAATATGTGTACGAAATAAATTAGAAAGGCTAAAGTTGAAAGATTTTGAAAACACCGATACATTTTTCACCGAATTTGAAAAATTAGTAAATGAATTGAAGAGTGCTGGTGCTATGGTGTCCGAAAAAAAAAAGTTAAGTTATATGATAAAGATGCTTCCAAGCTCATTAAGCTATATTGGGGACTTGGTTGATGTATTAAAAGTAGAAGATCAGACTGTTGAGTATGTAAAAAGCAAAATTAAAATGATTGAACTAAAAGAAAAAGATGAAAGTAGTAAAAGCAGTTCAAGCGTATTCAAGACAGAGAGAAAACAAGATCAAATTTGTTACAAATGTGGCAAATATGAACATTTTAAAGCTCAGTGTATGCAGGGCAGCAGTTACTGGAAACCCAGAGGCGGCAAAGTGCAGCAGCAAGGAGGTGGACGTCAGCAATATGGGCAGTACCGTGGTAACATCAGCAGTCGGGGCTCAAGTCAACTTCACCGAGGTGGCGGATGGCAGCACAATCAACGAGGTGGCGGATGGCAGCACAATCAACAGTATCATTTAATTGAAGACAGTAAATCAAGTAGTTTTTGTACTGAAATTGCAAATAAAGTTACACCCAAATCGCATGAATCGTTAGTCGAATCCAATTTTTGCACAGGTAAGGTAGAATGGTTGTTAGATAGTGGTTGTTCTGACCATATCGTTAATAATGATGAGTATTTCTATAAATATATAGTTCTTAAAACACCGGTAGATGTCAAAGTTGCAGATGGTCGTATACTAAAAGCAACTAAAGTAGGAAATATCCTACATGAATTCAATGTGTATGGCCAAATGGTCAAAAATAAAATGTCAAACGTATTCTTTGTAAGAGAAATGGACAGAAATCTAATCAGTTAAGGAAAAGTTACAAATAGGAATAAAATTATATCAACGGGAAATATATCTAAAATATATAATACAAATGGTTATATAATTGCGTTAGCATTTAAAAATAATGATGTATATCGTATGACAAGTAAAATTATAAAAACAGAAGTAAATGTAACAGCTAAGAGTAATATGTCCGAACAAGAAAAATTACATAGAACATTAGGCCATGTAAATTTTAATTATTTAAAAACTATGTGTAATAAACAAATTCTAGAAGGCTTTAGAATAATGATGTATATCGTATGACAAGTAAAATTATAAAAACAGAAGTAAATGTAACAGCTAAGAGTAATATGTCCGAACAAGAAAAATTACATAGAACATTAGGCCATGTAAATTTTAATTATTTAAAAACTATGTGTAATAAACAAATTCTAGAAGGCTTACCCAAAGAGATAAAACTTGATTATTTTAAGTGCAGCATTTGTTTAAAAAAATAAAATGCATAATTTACCATTTAAGAATGATAGAACCAGAGCAAAAGAAATCCTAGAAATTATTCATACAGACTTAAATGGACCACAATGTACAACTGGTTTAAATGGTGAAAAATATTTTTTGACTTTCGTTGATGATTATAGTAAAATGTCTCAAGTTTATGTTATTAATTCTAAAAGTGAAGTTTATATTTGTTTTGTAAAATATGTTAATCTAATTAAAAATAAAACAGGAAAAAAAAAATAAAGAAACTACGGTGTGATAATGGTAAAGAATATTTGAATAATGAAATGTATAAGTTTGCAAGTGAAAAAGGAATTTATATTGAACCCTGTCCACCGTATGTTCATGAATTAAATGGGACAGCAGAGAAATATAATAGAGATATCATGAGTATGCCAAGATGTTTATTAGCTGAAGCTCAAGTACATAGGCGATTTTGGCCAGAAATAGTTAAAACAGCAGCTTATTTAAAGAACAGAATTATAACTAATACAATTATTAAAGACAAAAGTCCTTATGAAATAATGTTTAATGTAAAGCCAAATGTAAAACATTTAAAAATGTATGGTAGTAAAGTTTTTGTAAGAATACCTGAACAAAAGAGGCACTCAAAATGGGATAAAAAAGCAGATTTAGGTATTCTGCTGTTATGAAAATGTTGGTTATAGAGTTTTAATAAATAACAAAATAGTTGTTGCTAGACATGTTGATATTATTGAAGAAGGTACACCATGTATTGATCTTAATTTGAAAGATGACTCCGGAAATGTGAATGAAATTCGATTAAATGAATTTGAAAATCAAAGTGATAGTACAATTGATAATGAAAATAATCAGAATTCAGAGATACGACGATCATCAAGAGAAAAGAAGAAACCTGCTAAGTTTAATGACGAGAATTTTGTTTATAATAATATTATATATGTTAATTATATAAATGCAAATACACCAATTTCTTATAAAGTAGCGACGAACAGTGAAAATTCTGAAAAATGGAAAGAAGCTATGAATAAAGAAATAAGTTGTATAATGAAAAATAAAACGTGGGAATCGGTTGAGAA
Source organism: Harpalus rubripes (assembly GCA_963082715.1). Classification (NCBI taxonomy): domain Eukaryota; kingdom Metazoa; phylum Arthropoda; class Insecta; order Coleoptera; family Carabidae; genus Harpalus; species Harpalus rubripes. The sequence continues at coordinate 15,121,170 of OY720465.1, forward strand.
ACCAAATGATAAAAAAATTCTAGATTTGAAATGGGTGTATACTGTAAAAGCTAATGGCATTTATAAAGCAAGATTAGTAGTTAGAGGATATCAGCAAAATGATTTAATTGATGATATATATTCTCCTGTAGCAAGAATGCAAACTTTAAAAGTTTTGTTATCATATTGTTGCTATAATGGTTTAATTATAATGCAAATGGATGTGGAAACAGCGTTTTTAAATGGCAAAGTTAAATCTGAAGTGTATGTACAACAACCTCAAGGATATGAAGACGGAACTGATAGAGTGTTAAAACTAGATAAAGCGTTGTATGGTCTAAGGGAAAGCCCAGGAGCATGGTATGAATGTTTTGATTATATGAGAAGCTTGCACTTTAAAAGAAGTGAAAATGATAGTTGTTTATACATCCTAAGTGAGAAAAACAATAATGTTTATTTAATCTTATTTGTTGATGATCTAATTATTTGCTGTAAACATAGATAAACTGAAATATATAAAAAACTTGTTAATGAAAAGATTCCGAATGAAAGATTTGGGGAATATAAAGACTTATTTAGGTATTAGTATAAGTTATGAACGTGACAATGGAAAAATGACTCTAGATCAAAAAGATTACATTGAATCACTTGGAAAGAAGTATGATCACGAAGATTCTAGGTTGTATGAGACGAGACGCCAATGGAACAAAATTTAAAATTATTGCCTGCAAAATCAGTTTGTGATAAAATCAAATATCGAAATCTAATTGATGAATTGTTATATATTAGTTCAGGAACAAGACCAGACATAAGTTTCAGTGTGAATTATTTAAGTCGATTTCAGAATTCTTACGATAATACTCATTATAAATATGCATTAAGAGTTTTAAAGTATTTATTGTTAACCAAAGATTTAAAGTTAATTTATAATAGAAATTTGGATGCAGATATTATAGATAGTTATGTAGATGCCGATTGGGCAGGAGACGTGATAGATAGGAAATCTACGACTGGTTACGTAATAAAAATGTATGGAAATGTAATTTTCTGGAAATCAAGGAAGCAAAATAGTGTAACTAAATCTTCTACATCAGCGGAATATGTAGCATTGTCTGAATGTGTCAGTGAATTAAATATTGTTAGAAATATATTATTTGATCTTAATATTAAAATTCCTGATCCTATAAAAATTTATGAAGATAATTCTGGTACGATTAGCATAGCCAAACATGGTAATTTTACAAAAAATTCCAAATACATTGAAACTCATTATCATTTTGTAAATGAAAATTATATTAATAAAATAATTGATCTAGTTAAAGTCGACTCTGAAGAAAATGTAGCAGATATTTTAACGAAGTCGCTAGGTAGGGTTAAGTTTGAAAAATTTGCACTGGGTGTAACTTAAAATGTTTATAATTAGTTTTAAAATAGTAATACAAATTTAAGGAGGCGTGTGAAATTAGTAATAAATTTGTATTACTTATTAAGGTAGGCTGTGTTGAGATGTAACCATGGAAATATAATAAAATAATTGTATTGTATTGTTATATCCTTGAATGTCAAATGATAGTTCTAAAATAAACGTATTTCTATTTGAATTAAAGATTGTTTATCTCCCAAAGATCTCCCTTAATATTACCCCCATTTTCACAGTAAGGACTCGAGTTTTGTGCGTTAGGTATTGCTTTGTCAGGATTTTTTTTTTAATTAGAAAATAAGTCTAATTTTCCACTCGAAAGACATCATGTATATTCGGGGTCCTCGGTGCTCTGACGATTAGACTCTTGTGTACTTTGTTACCAAGCAAATAACATTAACGGCCATTTTTTCTATCTCTAATTTCAAATTTTAACTTCCAGCTAAATAAACATTTCATCGTTTTGTTGACTGCAATTTGACAGTTCATTTCGTTTCATTTTTGTTTATTTAACTGTTAAGTTAAAATTTTAAGCGGAGTTTGAAAAACTGGCCCTTAAATTATCAGTTACATATTAAAAACTCGCCTATCTGTATTTAAGTAAAAAGTATCAGACCAACAACCCTCTCCCCCCCCCTCTACTACGGACACGCTTATTACGGCAAAAATAAAAAAATAACTAATTTTTAAAATACAAATTTTCATTATATTTATAGTCCATTTGTGAAAATAGGGCCCTCATAGATTCGGTTAAAAAATAAGGGCTGTCACTTGGGCAACTTTGTTGGGCGAGGGTAGGCAAGTCGAAGTGTCCTTTCAACAATATCACAATTGAACGTTCAGAACAGAAAGGTAGCATTTGCTGCTTTTTATCATTTGTATGATTCAGCAAAATAAGAAAAAGCGTAGAAATCAATGGATGCGAAGGCTAAACCTACATCGCAACAATAACTATGTAATTCTATATTATTCCATTACGATATGAAGCACTCGAAACAAAATTCGTCACTTAGAAATGAAACTTGTATTTTGTATATTTAGGAAGAAGGACATAAAGTATTTGAATAGTTTTGAGATGTGGTTGTGGCGACCGTTGGAGAAAATTTATTTGAAAGATTCAGGTATGAAGAGATGTAACAAGGATTGAAAAAACGAGAAGAATTTTGAGAGAAATAAGGAGGAAAACTAACTTGATTGGGTATATTAAGAAACAATTGTATTCAGAAAGGGAAAATAAAGGGTGTTTCAAAATGAGCGCAAGATTTAATTTTTCAATAGAACACATAATTTACTCGAAAATTATAAATATTTTTATTTTAATATGAAGTATACATATGGCGATTATGTGTGGAAGATAACATCCAACAAATGGCTGCCACGACTCTGCTGGCACACTCTTGCTCTTTTAGAGAAGTGGCTGATTATATTTTCGCATATTTCCTCTCCAATTTCGCCAATGACCTGTCGAATTTCTTCCTTCAGCTCAGGAATTGTGGTTGGTTGGTTGACATAGACGGAAGACTTCACAAAACCCCACAGGAAGAAGTCGCACGGCGTTAGGTCGCACGATCTCGGTGGCCAATTCTGGTCGCTAGTGCGTGAGATTACACGACCAGGGAATCTCTCATGCAACAACTGCATTGTCTCTCGCGCAGTGTGACAGGTAGCCCCGTCCTGCTGAAACCACATCTCCTCTAAATCCATACCGACCAATGCAGGCCACAAAAACTCCGTTATCATATGGCGATAACGTTCACCATTCACGGTCACTGCATTGCCAGCGTCGTCTTCGAAGAAATATGGCCCAACCACTCCACCAGCCCAAAATCCGCACCAAACGGTTACTCGTTGTGGATGCATTGCCTTCTGGTGAACAACATGTGGGTTTTCTGCTCCCCAAATCCGGCTGTTTTGCGTGTTCACGTACCCATTCAAGTGGAAGTGAGCCTCATCGCTAAAGATAATTTTTCTAACGAAATCAGCATCCATTCTTTGGTTGTCCAACACCCAGTTGACAAAGGTACGGCGTTGCATATGATCACCTGGCTTAAGTTCTTGTGTCAATTGAACTTTATAAGGATGCAGATGGAGATCTTTCTTTAAAATTCTCTGCAACCTTCTTGTCGAAATGGTCAGTTGCTGCGAACGGCGACGAATCGATGTACCTGGATTTTCACCAACACTTGCCGTAACTAAAGCAATATTTTCAATGGACCGGCCTGACCGAGGACGACCTGATGATTTCTGGTTCACAACCGAGCCAGTTCGATCGAAATTCTCTATCAGTCTCTTAACTGTCGTACAATTTGGTGCATTTTGTCGACCAAAAATTGCACGCACTCTGCGAACTGTTTCCGAAAAACTTTCACCATATTTAAAATAAGTTTTCACTATTAAAATTCGCTGTTCATTCGTATAACGTTCCATGACTAATAATCGCGATGCGTCTACTTGACAGTTGTCAACTTTTTAGTCCAGCACCCTTGATTAAAAGAAAATGCCGGCCAATTCAAATCTTGCGCTCATTTTGAAACACTCTTTACTTGGAAGGTTAACAGATATCAAGGAATGGTGTTACGAATGGCTGAAGAGAGGAGCGCAGGACAGACTGGTGTGGAGGCAGCATTTCCGCTGAGACTTGTCTAAAGACAGAGTTTACAAATGATAATGGTGAGTGTTTAAACATTTAGTAATAATAGTGAACAAATTTATGTAAATTTGTATCCATTTATTAATGAATACAAGGTCTCAATCCTGATTTTTTCTTATCTATTTTCAATTTAACTAACATTTTACTCAATTTTCTGTTATGGTGGAGGACCCTATTCAAGCACTCAGTAACTCGTGCTAAAAAACGTTGCCTTCCGTAACTTATGTTTTAATATACTATTAAAACAGTTACGGTAGATGTAATAACATTATTAATATACTTTTGAATAGGAATAGGTAACAATTATCAAATTCAAATATCACCTTATCCTTTTATAAAATGTAATTTTTACCTCCCGTCATACCGTAGGTAAGGGAGGTAATGTTATCGGTCCAAAAATTTGATGGTGAATTTTCAGTAAATAAGCACGAATTAAGGTCCCCATAAAACATTTTTACTATTTTTACGATGATGTGTGTGTGCGTGAGACGATTTTTTCCTCCACGATAACTCTTACAACAAACTTCCGAAAATTTCTATTTTCTGTATTTAAGCTTTCTATATTCATATAAAGAGATGATTAGATTTTGGGTAAAATTGGATAACTGGAAGTGATACTTTACTTGAAGCCCATAACAGTTTTTAATGCAAAATTATATTAAAATATAATCCAAAACTTTTCAATTTTAGTATTTAAGGCTTTCATATCAAGGGAAATAACAAAGTAGATTTTGAATAAAATTAATAAACTGGAAGTTATACTTTACTTGAAGCTATGAACAAATTTTCGTGAAAAATATATTGATATATTCCAAAACTTTTTAAATTTAGTATTTAAGACTTTTAGATTAATGAGAACGACATATTCGATTTTTTCTAAAATTGAGAAACCGGAAGTGATACTTTTGTTGAAGTTCTGAACAGATTTTCGTGAATATTATGATATTGTTCTAAAACTTGTCAAATTTGGTATTTAAGACTTTTATATGAAGAGGAGGCACATATTAGATTTTGGCTAAAATTGATAAACCGGAAGTGATACTTTATTTGAAACTCAGAACATACTCGTATTTTCTTCAAAAATATATTATATGCTCCAAAACTTGTCAAATCTAGTATTTAAGACTTTTATGTTAATGAGAACGACATATTAGGTTCTTTTCTAAAATTGATAAACTGGAAGTAGTACTTTGCAGAAAGCTATGAACAGATTTTCTTGAAAAAATATATTAAAACATGATCCAAAACTTATCAAATTTGGTACTGAAAACTCGTGTATAATTTGAAACAACATATTAGATTTTGACTATACTTATGATAAACCAGAAGTGGCACTTAATTTGGAGCTTTTAACACATGTCCGACATGGATTGCTGCACAACAAAGTGGATGCCCCATTCCTCCTCACCCGTGTGCCATTTCACGTTCCGCGACTAGAGTCCAGGCATTCAAAGATGTTCCATCTACCCATACCACGCACTGATATTTTAAAACATGCACCAATCTTTATTTGTTGTAACATTGCTAATCATTTGTCTTTACATATTTTTAACTAATTTTTGTTTCTTATTATTGTTATTTCAATTCAATATGTTATTTATATGTTTTATGTAATTTTGTCCTGTAAATGGTATTACCGTTGGGCAATAAATATATTATTATTATTATTATTTATTATTATTATTATTATTATTATAAAATATAATCCAAAATTTCGTATTACAGATTTTCCTATTTATTGGAACAACAAATTAGATTTTGTTTACAAACGATCAATCCGAAGTGATACTTTACTTAAAGCTCATTGCTATTGTAAACATGGAATTGACTGAAGATTATGTGCTGGCCGCATAAGATTTTTTCATATATAATATCATAAGTGATAAATTTATGCTCGAGTAAAGCAATCGGAAAATTTTTCCAGTATAAAATTTAACCACGAATGGTATTCGGATGACTCTTTGCAAAATAAAAATCAAGTAATCATTTTTATAATTTTTTTCTTGACAAAACTCTTCTAATTACCTTCCGTCGCCTTTAGGTAAGGAAGGTATTGTCTTTGGTCAAGAAATTCGGTGGTGAGTTTTTAATGAATAAGCACGTTTTAGGGTCCCTAGAATACGATTTTACTATTTTTACAATGATGTCTGTATGTGTGTGTGTATGTATGTGTGTGTGTGTGTGTGTGTGTGTGTGTGTGTGTGTGTGTGTGTGCGCACGTGCGTGTGTAACAAAATTTTCGTCTACGATAACTCTAATACTACAATTCCAAAAATTATAATTCTTTCGTATTCCTTTTCGTTGCATCCATATGAAGAGCTGATTAGATTTTGGTTATAATTGGTCAACCGGAAGTATCCTAATTTGAAGATTTTAACAGTTTTTCTGGAAAAAACGATGTTAAATATAATTTTTTCACATTTAATGTTATTATAAATATTAAAGAAAATTGTTTTCTCTATACGATTTGACTGCATTTTATACTTTATATTAAATGGATATAGAGTTATAAAATTATAAAGAAATTAAATTTCATAAATTAGCTAGCTATGCTAGAAACAACTTTCTGTATGGAATTTATATAAAATACATACAACTGTCGAAAGGTAATGTACATAAAAGAAATTTATAATCTTTTGCAAGGAACTTTTCGGTATGGATTTTATAGAAAATACATACGCATTTGCGAAAATTCTACCGGTTGATACCGCATCAACTGACTGTGTTTGAAAACACGAGTGGTAAAAAGTTACCGTGTTCGAAAATTGTTCAATATCTACCAGATCCATCTACCGGATTCATGAAGAATCTAATCTCAAAAAAGGTAGTGATGCAAAGCAACGCGCGCGCGTGAAAAGTGGAAATGTGTTCAAAGTAGGACTCTGCTCAGTTTGTTAACTACGTCAAATTTCTAACCTGTTTTAAATTTTCAAATTTTTTCGTAGGTTATGGATCTACCCTGTTTACCACTTGCGGTCTTAAAATATCGATTTCGGGAGCTATAACCTGATAAAAAGCTGTTTACCGGTAACAGTTTACCGGTAGAATTTTCGTAAATGTCTCATATAACTGACGGAAGGTAATGTGCTGGCCACATCAGATTTTTTTATTGTGTTCTGAGGTGTTATGTTTAAGTTTGCTTTTTCAATGTTAGATAGATTCCTGTCCGAATCGACTCGTTTTTAATAAAAACTGAACAATATGTTTCTAAAACGTCAAAAAAAAATTATTTGTGACTGTGTTTTGTTGAAATGAAACTTGGTAACTAAGTAGAATCCTGAATTTGGATTGGCTTATAAATTTGAGTGAAATAGTCATAATGAACCTTTTCAATTTAACGCTATCTCTTTCTATCGCTACAAGTAGTAAGAAAATGGCGCAAACAACTGCCAGTTGGGCTGTCAAACGAAACGTCAAAAATATTGCAGTCATTAAAATACATGTATTCTCGGTGAAAATTTACATCGTTCGACATTTTAGCTCCAGTAAAAGCTTTTGTAACTTCTTTCGGGATGTTTTTTAAAGTCAAAGATTTTTTTCACATTTTACGTGTAATTTTTTTAGAATCAAACGTCATAGATTTCAATTGTTCTTACTATGCGCAGATCCCCATTGCGAATATCTTCTATCTCTTTAAATTGAAAAGGTCCATTATACACCTGACAATATAATTCATGAGTCACGTGACATATTTCCGCCAATCAACATTCAGAATCTCCCTAGTTACATGTCTATCACAGCGATGATAAAAACAAAGAAATTATCACCTTATTTATATTTGTTGTTAAGGGATTTGTTTTCTTTATTTGACATTGACATTCTAATGTATATATGGCCTCCCAGTTT